>CAWUFW010023208.1:0-79909 GCA_963921515.1 Calotriton arnoldi | reverse complement strand
CCTTTGCAAATACACTATAGTCTAGAAACACACCTTCAAACCGAGTGAAAAAATCAGACACACTCTCATCTTTCTTTCGATGGCAAGCCGATAACTTGTCTCAATCAACTTTTCTCGGAGGGATAAGATAATGCATATACGTAATGATACGGCCAGGCAAAGCAAGTATCTCTGGTCTAGGCTTATCACCTGGCTTCCGTTCCTGATCCTATACTTTTATTTGACCCCAGGTACCACCCAATTCCGCAGCATGATCCTGGTGTGTACTTGTCTCCAAATATCAACCTGAACTAGCAAGCCAAAGAACATTTCAATATCAGCAAGTGTCATCACTGTAGAAGAGGCAGCTTCAGTCAATTCTTTATAATAAGCAGTTGGATTCTTCCTAGGATCAGGTAACTGAGTCTTAAGAGACAAGACTTAACTTCTTTTCCATGGAGTATAAACCAATTGTTCTTGGAAACGGGCCGCTGCCCCTGGTCTAGTAACAACATTGTGCTGATCCCTTAGCTCTGGTATTTCAGGATGATAGATAGAATGAACCTCCTGCATCGGGACCTGAGATACTGGGGTGGGCCTCTTCTCAAGCAGTCTACCCCAATAAGCAACCAACGTCGCAACATTACCAAAAACTTGACCAGGCACCATATCAGTAACATATACATGATCCTTAATATCATATAGAATCTGCGGTGCTGCATCATTGAAGCACTGTTCCCAAAGACCGATCAAGGTAGCCGACATATGCTTAAGTGTGTGCTGTTGTACAAAAGGCTCATAAACTTTCATCACACTCCACACATCTTCCACACCATAAATGGGGTTTCGGGCCCACTGCGCAGCCTGATTAGCCACTACCTTTTTCTCTGCATCTCCCATCTCCGACCACACATACGGACCCATTCGCTCCTTGAACTTCATCCAGACTCTATCCCCAAATTCACGTACTGGTGTCCCACTACCCTGTAAATTCTGGGAATGGAAGAACACAGTGGGAGTGATAACAGAGGTAGTAGGCACTAACGTCGCTGCCGGCTGTGCTGCAGGTGTAAGAGCTGGCAAAAGAGACGCCGAAGCAATAGGTGTTGCAGGAGTACTAACAGTCATAGTTGCCACAGATGGCGAGGACAAAGAAAGGACAGGAGGTGCCGTGGCCAAGGCAGTCCGATCAACAGTAACAGAAGCAGAAACAGCAGAGACAGAAGAACCGGGTAGCTGAGCCTGTGAAGGAAGAGCAGGATATATCCTCTGCGGGGCATATGGAGCTGGGGGTCGAGTGTCCAACAATTGTTCCACAAACGTATCATTTTCTTCTTGGGTCACATAACATTTATCAATATTCAATCAAAACCTCCTATCTTCACGTTCAATTCCTATCTCTTGTTTCTCTCTATCATGTGCTACAGCTTTCTGAGTCAATGTTTGCATTCTTCCCTTCCGGCCTCTTTCTCTGCTTTCATTCGCCTCTGTTTAGCCTCCTTTTGCCACGTTCTAAGAGAATCAAACATAGACTGCCTACTTCTTTTTGCGAACAACTTCTCCTGTAAAAACCCAATTTTTTGTTCATCAAAAGTCCCCGTCAATGGCCACTGCAACTCGGCATTGTCCCTCTTATATTTGTGCCATAGCGTACTAAACATATTAGGGCCATGGCCGTGCTTCACATACATATCAAATTTCAGAGTACCTTCTGGAGGCGCTGGCTGACTTTCTTCCAATCGAGCATCTGCAGAACAACAACAACAACAAGAAACTAAGAATCGGCTAAATCCAGGCATTTTCAAAAGTGAGCCAAATTCGTTATGTTGCCTGGCAAAGTGTTCACAAGCACCTCGTACCAAAATCGGTCCTCAGACCGCACCAAATACAAACCAAAATGGTACCATATCCACAAAGAACCAAAACAAACTCACCTGGTGCACACAGGTCAAACAAATTTATTCAACACTGCAGACTCTTCAGACCAAACGGTCAGATCCAAGGGTTTCGCCGTTCAGGACCCCAGTCGGGATGACCGCTGGTCGAGGCACTGTCTGGCGGGACAGAAGGGGCAGCTGCGAGTTCAGAAACTCTCTCGTGCAGGGTCCGTCCATCCAACCCGACGGCGGCCTCGACCTTCCCACCCGTCCTCAGGAGGGGATGGGCCACTCGCCCGATGAGGTCCCTGTTTGGGCGCCAGCTGAAGGAAGTGACCCGATTAGGGCCACCTGGGTCACTCGCGACCACCTCTCAGCCTTCCATACAAATGAAGAGTTGGTCAGACAGTAGAGAATACAAACCAAGTATATGTTTATTCAGATACACTCGAGCAGAGCCCTGTCTGCCCAGTCGCTTAGGGGTGCTGCAGAGAGGACTGACATCAGAAAACATGGTGATACATTATGTACGATTCAGAACCAATGAAGACACGCCCAGACTGGAAATTTCCAGATGGAGGCAGCTACACAAAGGAGGTACAGAAGGATAAGTTTAGATCCTGAGACCGGGCACACACTATCTCTATGCCAAGGTCGTTCTGCCTGTACCCATCGCTGGACTAGTGGGAGCAGGCCTCTAACTAGTGGGAAAGGTATGCACTAATAAGAACAGTGTATTCATTAGCAGAGCAAGGCCTAACCTTGGAGGAATGAAACTTTCCACAGCCTGCTTCGTGAGGAGACAATAAGCAGCTAATGGCATGATTCAAAATGGCGGCTAAACATAAAATAGTGCAGCGAATCCTAACTTACATATAACAATTGAATGAACAAAATAGCAAAAACATGTTCATTTCATCACAAGCATAAGAAAGAAACTTCATGAAAAGTTCTCATAGTGTTCAGAATGACTCCTTCAGCTAGATTCTGCTTTTCAAATGAGGAAAAGAAGCATCTGAGGCCTACATCAAGACTTGCTGAATCATTATCATGTTATGATTAATATAAAACACATTAATATGAATAATTCAGTTTTCTTGGTTAATTCACTCATTATTCTTCTCTTAAAAGTTACATATCAATATTAGGTACTACTAAAAAAATATATTTCGCACGGTTTTATATTTTCAAAACAGATTAATATGTGTGTCATCTTTTTGTTATTCATGTTTTTATCACATAATGCTAAGGTAAACTGCGAATTTTCAAAGTGTCAAGCATCTTTAAACTAAACATTTTAATCGTTTTCAAGTGTTTCATTATATAAGCATTAGTTTAATTTGCCACCTTTAGTATTCATCAGCAGCACATTTTTCTAGGTTAACTATAACTATATTTTGGTTCTTAAACACGTGATTACATTGCATAAGCAAATAACTTTTTCTCTCCCTTTGTTCACATTTTTCACGTTTCACAAATCTTATGCAAGCTTTTACGATGCAGTAGAGAATCTCATGTTTTTTGTCTTCAACCATTTTACATGTTTTATCAAAAATTATTATCGTAGATCTCATTTAATGGTGAGAATTGATAGAGGCTATTGTCATTAAACTTTTACGCTCCATCAGATCCAGGGTAACAAGGTCTCATCACACCACCAGGCTTAGTAGATCTTTCACAGAAATAATGTCCGCCAATTTACAGTTAATTTCTCACAAATCCTATGGCCTTGCTATTCTAGCCAGTTTTTAATCTGTTCAGGGATTCTCACAGTACCACTCCCAACAATCAGTGGACTCCTTTCTTCATGGTGTTTCAAAGAAGTTAATTTGAGGTTCCAGTTACTGACAAGGGGAGTTGGGAGTGAAAAGCCCCAACCCTGTAGTTCAAACTTCCATCTTGGCCTACACTGGTAACATGTCCTCCAAAGGCAGTGGTTGATGAGGAATCCAGACACACTGACTTGGGATTTCTACCTGGTATTTATCAGCAGATGTGTATTTCAGAGTCCAGTTCTATTTTTGGCAATTCTGTTTTCAGGGGCATGGACCTCTTTGACACCGGCTGTCTACACACATTTTCTTATTCTGGGGATTAGGCAGGAAGGGGGGCTGAGTGTTTCATGTTAGGGCAGAGGTCTTCAAACTTTTGGATGGCGAGACCCCCCTGTAAACATTTTGAGGCATAAGGACCCCCTCCTCACAAAAATTTCTAAACCTGTAGGCAGGGCTACTGGAATTATGAGGCAGGTGAGGACCAAATTACGTGACAGGCTTGACTAAATTGTGTGGGAAGAAAAGGTAAATGATGTTATGTGATGCCGCGTACACAGTAACACTGAGGAAAGATTTCACCCCATCAGTACCAGTGTATAACCAAAATACAGCAATTAACATCAGAAAGATTTCTAGTCAACCTTTGTGAAGGGCCTTCCACTCCGCAGGAATACGTGCTGCCACATTAGAAGCTCACTTGGCCCTGGCCGGGAGAAGCAGGGGTCCCTTAAAACCCTGGCGGTTTTGTGCAGAGTTAAGCAGTTTACCCATGCAGCTTTCCTCTCACCCCTCCCTTCCATCCCTCTGTCCTCTCCTAACCCCGGATCCCTCTCTCACTTTGCAGGCCATTTTATTTCACCCCTTTTTACAACTTCTGAACTCTCCCCATTCAACCTCTCACTTCACCTTTAACACTCCCAGCCAGGGCTGGTCCTAACACTGGTCGCACACGGTGCAACAGTCTTTTTGGTGCCCCACCCCCGTTTCCTCCTTCTCCATGAATTCCTTCACTGCCACTCACCAACAATTCACCTCATCTCTCTATAGCACCTTTCTGACAAACATTTTATTTTTTATAGCGCTACTCATAGTTTACTCACACTCATTTCTGTGATCTGCATGGTACATATTCTTTGTAGCAGGAACGTTAACTCTCTGCACTGTGTGGGTGACAAGAGTGCCCATGTGAGTGCACGGTGAGCGATGCAACAGTGTGAGAGTAGGGTAAGAGGAGTGACTGCAGGGTGAGTGAGGTGGCTTATGAATTTAGGTGCGGATGCAAGTTCAGAATGGGAAGAATGAGTGTATGATTACTGATGGGCTTGTTTGAGTGAGTTGCATATTGAGCAGTGAGGGGGACAGGTGAGTGAAGTGTCACATGAGTGCAGGATGAGTAGTGTACTCGTGTGGCTGCAGGGTGAGGTATAGGATGAACAGCGCAAGTGCATTGTGAGTGCAGAGTGATCACTGTGAGTGCAGGGTGAGCGGGTGAATGGTGTGAGTGCATTGTGATCGCTGTGAATGCAGGGTGAGCGTGAAAGTGAAGGGCGAGAATGACGAGTGAGTTGTCTGAATGCAGAGTGCATTCCCAGACACTTGAAGTAACTCAGCATGTTATGGACGGCGGCGTAGGGTTTAAGATCTAAGTTAAACTATTGCTATTATGGCATTAATCGGGGATCGAGGAAATAAATAATGTGCTGATCCTGCAACAAACTTCCAGTCCTATGGTTAGGGTTGCCAGCAGATTATTTTGATGGCCCAGTCGGTACAAAAATAAGCAGTCACCTAAAGCTGTATTTTAAGCACTTATCTGTGCATAATTCGAACAGCAAATATAAATAGAAAGCACTTTTAATTGTGTTCTAGGGCTGCCTCAATGATCCATGACTGATAATTAAAGAGAACAAAGACAGAAAAGTCACATAACGAATGCATACATACTTTTTTATTTATAAGTCTATTTAGTGTCAAGAGGAGGTCTTTGCAGGCTCTTTAAACAAAACACGGCAGGCATTTTTCTTTTGGCAACCCTACTTTATATTCCTTTTCATGAAATGCATTCTCGCACTGCAGCAGTAAAGGCAGGGCTTTAAGTGGGCCGGGTCTCACCGGGTCTGAGCACTGGCAGTTTTTTAAAAGGGGGCTCGAAACGGGTCTCTATCGGGCTCTGTTTTGTGCCCTGACACAAGCAGTCCTTTGTTTTCCGGACTGCAGTGACAGCAGGCACATCGATGTGCGCTGCTCACACTGCCTACTTCTCACTAGTGGAGAAGTTACGGCATGACCTAATGCCAAGGTAGCGTTGTAGGGAAGGAAATCCTTGCTTCTTACATCTCCCATGTGTCTGCTTTTTAAAACACAAGACTACGAGCGCTGTTGCGAGTGAGGGGGCCCTATTGATGTTGCTTGTTGTATCATATCTGGATGCAATGACAGAAACAGCAAAATACAAGTCGGGCGGCACACTATGCTAAGCACAGATTTTTAGCTTATGTGTTTTATGCCACGCTCTTAATTACATTGGCCACGCCCCTTTGAGAGACCCCCCAGTTATTTCATCCCACTTAAAGCCCTGAGTAAAGGTAAAATACAAATGTAAGGAATAGGCAGAGTGGGGGCCCAGGGGGTACTGGAACCAGGAAAAAAACTAAGCCTCTGTAACCAGTTTACAAAGGCATGTAAACATGCAAATGGTCTTTAAAGACCTGTGAAAAACTCGGGCGTGCCGGAGATAAGACTCCAGACACTGCCCAGCTGAGCCCCCAGCAGCTCGAGTTGCACTGCAGCAGCCCGGGCTGAGACGCAGGACGGGGGAAGAGGGGGGGCTGAAGCCCTTGGGCCTCGGCAGAAGTGTGACTGGGAAGGCGCGACCCCCTTTGCATCGCTCCACGGCCCCCCTGGGGGTCGCGCCCCACAGTTTGAAGACCCCTGTGTTAGGGTCTGTAAAGCAATCGCTAAAGAAAAGAGGGTTCTTCTCACCTTGGCAGTTGCATCAACCAGACTGCAGAACATCTGACAAATGAAGGAGGAAAGATGTAAGGATTTTCCCTTCATTCAAAAATAGGTTTCTGCCTTGCACCCTCTTATAAGAAAACCTGGATCACTTCAAAAGGCCCAGGTATGTTCCCTAGTTTTACACCAATTTATATCCCTTTCTGACAGGCATATCTTTTGCCTTTGCCTTGTGAGCCATGCACATACAGTACCATCATGCATTCATACTTGCACACAGTGAAGTACCACAGGAGTGGCCAGCAGGCAATTCTCCCATTGAATGCAACAAGAAAAAGACTTGTTCCTTCTACCACACTCAGGTGCCGCTGCCACTACCAATTCCGCACAGCTAGGCGTGGTGGCATTTGTCACTCTACAAAAAAGTAGGGGTATACTTGATAAATCTCTCAAGACTTTAGTACTCACTCTGTGTCATAAAGGATTTCACAGAGACCGTCAGCTCTCATGGATGATTGCCATCTGTGCTGAAGTGAGAAATAAAAACCCTACAGACGCATAATGCCAGGGGCACTCAGGGTAGGGGTTCATGCTCTATTGAGCCAAGCACGGGGACATTACTGTTAAAATGATGGGAAGCATAAAAAGTTACATAGATGTCACAATGTTGCTAATTTCTTGACATCTCGTGTTTTCGTTTCAGTCCTTCCAGCCCAATGTATAGAAGAAATAAAATACCTCAGAGTGTACATCTGAAGGATATTTCAAGTGAGTTCCAGACATTTCGCTGATGCACTCTTTCAGCACAGAAATTATTATGCAGCAGTAGCTCCATTTCTTTTACCCTTTCTGCCCCCACCCCATTCTCCCATGTACTGTTCTTTTTTAATTTTTTTGCTGCTCTTCCATTTTCCCCATAGAAGAGTGTCTTCTTTTGTTCCATTTTTTTATTTTTGCAATCCAGGATCTAGATGTGAAGTCCAGCTTCTTTGGTACGCCTATTTTTCATTTGATGGGGTCTTCTCAGTGGCGTAACAATAGCTCCTGCAACCCCTGCGGTGCGGAGGGGGGCTCCTGAGCTCCAGGGGGCCCTCCTTCGACACTGTGCATGGGCAGTGGGCCCCTGACCTGAGAGCTCCAGACTGGGTCCGGACCGTAGGGTGCCCCCTCCATTTACTTTGCAGGGGTCCCCCTCAAGTTTTGTTGTTCCACTGGGTGTCCTTCTGTGTTACTGTTCTTTTTTCTTTATTGGGATGCCCCCAGTACTTCTACTCCTTATGGAGGTGCCCCCCAAAGCCCTGCTACTTGCACTGTAGCATCTTCTATTTTGCTGCCTGTACTGCTGAGTTACTTTTGTACCTGGTGCAGCGCAGGGGACTCTGGGACAGACGTACAACCATTTTAAGTTGTTGCTAAAACAGCTTTTGCAATGAACTAACTCTATTTTGCAAGTCGGTAACCTATTACCGACTCGCAAAATAGGGTTTATGAGTCACTATTAGGAAGGGGCGTTTCAAGGGGTCCCTTCCTAATAGCGAGTTGCAGTGGCATGTATGAATGTTTTGCGACCGGAATGCGATCGCGAACATTCATATTTTACTGACTCCATGAAGGAGGTGGTAACCCATTCACAAACGGGAAGGGGTCCCCAAGAGACCCCTTCCCCTTAGCGAATGGGGGTGTGGGCGGTGGACCCTGGCCTGAGAGCACCTGACTGGGCCGGGAGCATGGGGGGCCCCCTCCATTTACTTGCAGTGGGCCCCGCCCTCAAGTTTCATTGCGCCACTGGGTGTTCTTCTGTGCCCGTTATTTTTTCTTTATTGGGATGGCCCCCGTATTTCTGCTCCTTACAGAAGTGCCACCCAGAAACCTGCTACTTGCACTGTAGCATCTTCCATTTTGCTGCCTGTACTGCTGAGCGTTTTGTAGTTGGTGCAGCGCAAGGGACTCTGGGCCAAATGTACAACCGTTTTCAGAGGACGCAAACAGAGGACCGTGCCATTTGCGACTGCTAAAACAGCCTTTGCAATGAACTAACTCTATTTTACAAGTCGGTAACCTATTACAGATTGCAAATTAGGGTTTCTGAGTCACTATTAGGAAGGGGCGTTTCAAGGGCGTCCCTTCCTAATAGGTAGTTGCAGTGGCATGTATGAATGTTTTGCGACCGAAATATGGTCACAAAACATTTAGGGGCTTATTTATAAGCCCCTTGCTCTGCTGGTGTGTCAATTTTTGTGATGCTCCAGTGGAGCGGGAGCCTGCTCCATATTTACCAGGCAGCACTAAGCCACTTTTTTTTACTTAATTCTGCCTTTAACCCCTTCGCTGCTAGGCCTTTTCCCCTCCTGTGCTAAGCCTTTTTTTGGCTATTTGGGGTAGTGCGCGCTTAGGCCCCTGTAACTTTTTGATCACATAAGGTATCCATGCCAAATTTGCGTCCTTTTTTTCTAACATCATGGGGATTGTAAAGGTACCCAGGGTTTGTGGATTCCCCTGGAAGGGACCCAGAAATTAGTCAAAATACAGCTAAATTTTGTTTTTTTTTGGAAAAATGCGAAAAAAGGGCTACAGATGAAAGCGTCTTGATTTTTCCCTGCAAATGGCATCAAAAAAGGGGTTGTGGGGATGAAATCACCATCTTCCCAGCTTTCAGGGACAAGCAGACTTTTGTCAGAAAACCAACTTTTTTACACAGTTTTGGCATTTTTCTGGGACATAGCCTATTTTTGCTATTTTTTGTGCTTTCAACCTCCTTCCAGTTAATGGTAGAAATGGGTATGAAACCAATAATGGATCCTGGAAAGCCATACATTTCTGAAAAGTAAACAAAATTCTGAATTCAGCAAGGGGTCATTTGTGTAGATCCTTAAAGTTTTCCTTATAGAAACTAACAGTTAAATAAAGGAAAAATAGAAAATTAGTTGAAAAAAACAGCCATTTGTGTCAACGTTTTCACCTGTAACTTCTTCTAATTATGACAGCTATTTGAAGGCAATATACCGTTATATCCGCTGGACCTTTCTGGTTGTGGGGATATATAAGACTTGTAGGTTCACCAAGAACCCGACGAACCCAGAGCCAATAATTGAGCAACATCTTGCAATGATTTTTTTTAAGTACCGGGTATATAGCAATTATTTTGGGAAAATGTATACATGGAAAAATTGTTATGAAAGACACCTATGTATTTCTGAAATGGGAACAAAATGTAGATTTTAGAAACAGTAGATATTTGCACATTTCCGAAATTGGGAGTACCCATACTAGCATGAGAATTATAGGTCATTTTTCAAAATGACTTATTTTTTACACATTGTCTTTCATTTGGAAGGCAGAAATGCATCGAAAGTCAATAGGTAATAACAGTTGCTCTACAATTCTGTGTTACCCTAAGTCTCCTGATAAAAATGGTACCTCACTTGTGTTGGTAGCCCTTGTGCCCACAACAGGAAATGGCTCAAAATGCAACGTGGACGTACCACATTTTCACAATGAAAAATTACCCTTTTTTTGCAAAGTGCCTAGGTGTAGTTTTTGAACCCTAGCTCTGCCGGCACCTAGGGAAACCTAGCAAACCTATACATTTTTGAAAACTAATCACCCAGGGGAATCCAGGATGGGGTGACTTGACTGCCTCCCATCAGGTTCTGTTACCCAGAATCCCTTGCAAACATAAATTTTTTTCAAAAAAACCACATTTTCCCCACATTTCTGTGGTGGAAAGTTCTGGAATCTGCATGGATCCACAAATTTCCACCCACCCCGAGTTCCCCAAAGTCTTACGAGAAAAATGGTACCTCACTTGTGTGGGTCGGCCTAGTGCCTGCGACAGGAAACGGCGCAAAACGCAACGTGGTCACACCTCAATTTCGCAGTGAAAAATGACCCTTTTTTGGCAAAGTGCCTAGCTGTAGTTTTTGAACCCTAGCTCTGCCGGCACCTAGGGAAACCTAGCAAACCTATACATTTTTGAAAACTAGACACCCAGGGGAATCCAGGATGGGGTGACTTGACTGCCTCCCACCAGGTTCTGTTACCCAGAATCCCTTGCAAACATAAAGTATTGTAAAAAAAAACACATTTTCCCCACATTTCTGTGGTGGAAAGTTCTGGAATCTGCGTGGATCCACAAATTTCCACCCACCCCGCGTTCCCCAAAGTCTTACGAGAAAAATGGTACCTCACTTGTGTGGGTCGGCCTAGTGCCTGCGACAGGAAACGGCGCAAAACGCAACGTGGTCACACCTCAATTCCGCAGTGAAAAATGACCCTTTTTTGGCAAAGTGCCTAGCTGTAGTTTTCGAACCCTAGCTCTGCCGGCACCTAGGGAAACCTAGCGAACCTATACATTTTTTAAAACTAGACACCCAGGGGAATCCAGGATGGGGTGACTTGACTGCCTCCCACCAGGTTCTGTTACCCAGAATCCCTTGCAAACATAAATAAGTGTCAAAAAACCACATTTTCCCCACATTTCTGTGGTGGAAAGTTCTGGAATCTGCGTGGATCCACAAATTTCCACCCACCCCGCGTTCCCCAAAGTCTTACGAGAAAAATGGTACCTCACTTGTGTTTGTCGGCCTAGTGCCTGCGACAGGAAACGGCACAAAACGCAACGTGGTCACACCTCAATTTCGCAGTAAAAAATGACCCTTTTTTGGCAAAGTGCCTAGCTGTAGTTTTTGAACCCTACCTCTGCCGGCACCTAGGGAAACCTAGCAAACCTATACATTTTTGAAAACTAGACACCCAGGGGAATCCAGGATGGGGTGACTTGACTGCCTCCCACCAGGTTCTGTTACCCAGAATCCCTTGCAAACATAAACAATTGTCCAAAAAAACACATTTTCCCCACATTTCTGGGGTGGAAAGTTCTGGAATCTCCGTGGATCCACAAATTTCCACCCACCCCGCGTTCCCCAAAGTCTTCTGAGAAAAATGGTACCTCACTTGTGTGGGTCGGCCTAGTGCCCGCGACAGGAAACGGCGCAAAACACAACGTGGTCACACCTCAATTTCGCAGTGAAAAATGACCCTTTTTTGGCAAAGTGCCTAGCTGTAGTTTTTGAACCCTACCTCTGCCGGCACCTAGGGAAACCTAGCAAACCTATACATTTTTGAAAACTAGACAACCAGGGGAATCCAGGATGGAGTGACTTGACTGCCTCCCACCAGGTTCTGTTACCCAGAATCCCTTGCAAACATAAAAAATTGTCCAAAAAAACACATTTTCCCCACATTTCTGTGGTGGAAAGTTCTGGAATCTGCGTGGATCCACAAATTTCCACCCACCCCGCGTTCCCCAAAGTCTTACGAGAAAAATGGTACCTCACTTGTGTGGGTCGGCCTAGTGCCTGCGACAGGAAACGGCGCAAAACGCAACGTGGTCACACCTCAATTTCGCAGTGAAAAATGACCCTTTTTTGGCAAAGTGCCTAGCTGTAGTTTTTGAACCCTACCTCTGCCGGCACCTAGGGAAACCTAGCAAACCTATACATTTTTGAAAACTAGACACGCAGGGGAATCCAGGATGGGGTGACTTGACTGCCTCCCACCAGGTTCTGTTACCCAGAATCCCTTGCAAACATAAAAAATTGTCAAAAAAACACATTTTCCCCACATTTCTGTGGTGGAAAGTTCTGGAATCTGCGTGGATCCACAAATTTCCACCCACCCCGCGTTCCCCAAAGTCTTACGAGAAAAATGGTACCTCACTTGTGTGGGTCGGCCTAGAGCCTGCGACAGGAAACGGCGCAAAACGCAACGTGGTCACACCGCAATTTCGCAGTGAAAAATGACCCTTTTTTGGCAAAGTGCCTAGCTGTAGTTTTTGAACCCTACCTCTGCCGGCACCTAGGGAAACCTAGCAAACCTATACATTTTTGAAAACTAGACACCCAGGGGAATCCAGGATGGGGTGACTTGACTGCCTCCCACCAGGTTCTGTTACCCAGAATCCCTTGCAAACATAAAAAATTGACAAAAAAAACACATTTTCCCCACATTTCTGTGGTGGAAAGTTCTGGAATCTGCGTGGATCCACAAATTTCCACCCACCCCGCGTTCCCCAAAGTCTTACGAGAAAAATGGTACCTCACTTGTGTGGGCCGGCCTAGTGCCTGCGACAGGAAACGGCGCAAAACGCAACGTGGTCACACCTCAATTCCGCAGTGAAAAATGACCCTTTTTTGGCAAAGTGCCTAGCTGTAGTTTTCGAACCCTAGCTCTGCCGGCACCTAGGGAAACCTAGCAAACCTATACATTTTTGAAAACTAGACACCCAGGGGAATCCAGGATGGGGTGACTTGACTGCCTCCCACCAGGTTCTGTTACCCAGAATCCCTTGCAAACATAAAAAGTGTCAAAAAAACCACATTTTCCCCACATTTCTGTGGTGGAAAGTTCTGGAATCTGCGTGGATCCACAAATTTCCACCCACCCCGCGTTCCCCAAAGTCTTACGAGAAAAATGGTACCTCACTTGTGTGGGTCGGCCTAGTGCCTGCTACAGGAAACGGCACAAAACGCGACGTGGTCACACCTCAATTTCGCAGTGAAAAATGACCCTTTTTTGGCAAAGTGCCTAGCTGTAGTTTTTGAACCCTACCTCTGCCGGCACCTAGGGAAACCTAGCAAACCTATACATTTTTGAAAACTAGACAACCATGGGAATCCAGGATGGGGTGACTTGACTGCCTCCCACCAGGTTCTGTTACCCAGAATCCCTTGCAAACATAAAAAATTGTCCAAAAAACACATTTTCCTCACATTTCTGGGGTGGAAAGTTCTGGAATCTGCGTGGATCCACAAATTTCCACCCACCCCGCGCTCCCCAAAGTCTTCTGAGAAAAATGGTACCTCACTTGTGTGGGTCGGCCTAGTGCCCGCGACAGGAAACGGCGCAAAACACAACGTGGTCACACCTCAAATTCGCAGTGAAAAATGACCCTTTTTTGGCAAAGTGCCTAGCTGTAGTTTTTGAACCCTACCTCTGCCGGCACCTAGGGAAACCTAGCAAACCTATACATTTTTGAAAACTAGACAACCAGGGGAATCCAGGATGGGGTGACTTGACTGCCTCCCCCCAGGTTCTGTTACCCAGAATCCCTTGCAAACATAAAAAATTGTCCAAAAAAACACATTTTCCTCACATTTCTGGGGTGGAAAGTTCTGGAATCTGCGTGGATCCACAAATTTCCACCCATCCCGCGTTCCCCAAAGTCTTACGAGAAAAATGGTACCTCACTTGTGTGGGTCGGCCTAGTGCCTGCGACAGGAAACGGCGCAAAACGCAACGTGGTCACACCTCAATTTCGCAGTGAAAAATGACCCTTTTTTGGCAAAGTGCCTAGCTGTAGTTTTTGAACCCTACCTCTGCCGGCACCTAGGGAAACCTAGCAAACCTATACATTTTTGAAAACTAGACACCCAGGGGAATCCAGGATGGGATGACTTGACTGCCTCCCACCAGGTTCTGTTACCCAGAATCCCTTGCAAACATAAAAAATTGTCAAAAAACCACATTTTCCCCACATTTCTGTGGTGGAAAGTTCTGGAATCTGCGTGGATCCACAAATTTCCACCCACCCTGCGTTCCCCAAAGTCTTACGAGAAAAATGGTACCTCACTTGTGTGGGTCGGCCTAGTGCCTGCGACAGGAAACGGCGCAAAACGCAACGTGGTCACACCTCAATTTCGCAGTGAAAAATGACCCTTTTTTGGCAAAGTGCCTAGCTGTAGTTTTTGAACCCTACCTCTGCCGGCACCTAGGGAAACCTAGCAAACCTATACATTTTTGAAAACTAGACACCCAGGGGAATCCAGGATGGGGTGACTTGACTGCCTCCCACCAGGGTCTGTTACCCAGAATCCCTTGCAAACATAAACAATTGTCAAAAAAACCACATTTTCCCCACATTTCTGTGGTGGAAAGTTCTGGAATCTGCGTGGATCCACAAATTTCCACCCACCCCGCATTCCCCAAAGTCTTACGAGAAAAATGGTACCTCACTTGTGTGGGTCGGCCTAGTGCCTGCGACAGGAAACGGCGCAAAACGCAACGTGGTCACACCTCAATTTCGCAGTGAAAAATGACCCTTTTTTGGCAAAGTGCCTAGCTGTAGTTTTTGAACCCTACCTCTGCCGGCACCTAGGGAAACCTAGCAAACCTATACATTTTTGAAAACTAGACACCCAGGGGAATCCAGGATGGGGTGACTTGACTGCCTCCCACCAGGTTCTGTTACCCAGAATCCCTTGCAAACATAAAAAATTGTCAAAAAAACCACATTTTCCCCACATTTCTGTGGTGGAAAGTTCTGGAATCTGCGTGGATCCACAAATTTCCACCCACCCCGCGTTCCCCAAAGTCTTACGAGAAAAATGGTACCTCACTTGTGTGGGTCGGCCTAGTGCCTGCGACAGGAAACGGCGCAAAACGCAACGTGGTCACACCTCAATTTCGCAGTGAAAAATGACCCTTTTCTGGCAAAGTGCCTAGCTGTAGTTTTTGAACCCTACCTCTGCCGGCACCTAGGGAAACCTAGCAAACCTATACATTTTTTAAAACTAGACACCCAGGGGAATCCAGGATGGGGTGACTTGACTGCCTCCCACCAGGTTCTGTTACCCAGAATCCCTTGCAAACATAAAAAAGTGTCAAAAAAACCACATTTTCCCCACATTTCTGTGGTGGAAAGTTCTGGAATCTGCGTGGATCCACAAATTTCCACCCACCCCGCGTTCCCCAAAGTCTTACGAGAAAAATGGTACCTCACTTGTGTTTGTCGGCCTAGTGCCTGCGACAGGAAACGGCACAAAACGCAACGTGGTCACACCTCAATTTCGCAGTGAAAAATGACCCTTTTTTGGCAAAGTGCCTAGCTGTAGTTTTTGAACCCTACCTCTGCCGGCACCTAGGGAAACCTAGCAAACCTATACATTTTTGAAAATTAGACAACCAGGGGAATCCAGGATGGGGTGACTTGACTGCCTCCCACCAGGTTCTGTTACCCAGAATCCCTTGCAAACATAAAAAATTGTCCAAAAAAACACATTTTCCCCACATTTCTGGGGTGGAAAGTTCTGGAATCTCCGTGGATCCACAAATTTCCACCCACCTCGCGTTCCCCAAAGTCTTCTGAGAAAAATGGTACCTCACTTGTGTGGGTCGGCCTAGTGCCCGCGACAGGAAACGGCGCAAAACACAACGTGGTCACACCTCAATTTCGCAGTGAAAAATGACCCTTTTTTGGCAAAGTGCCTAGCTGTAGTTTTTGAACCCTACCTCTGCCGGCACCTAGGGAAACCTAGCAAACCTATACATTTTTGAAAACTAGACACCCAGGGGAATCCAGGATGGAGTGACTTGACTGCCTCCCACCAGGTTCTGTTACCCAGAATCCCTTGCAAACATAAAAAATTGTCCAAAAAAACACATTTTCCCCACATTTCTGTGGTGGAAAGTTCTGGAATCTGCGTGGATCCACAAATTTCCACCCACCCCGCGTTCCCCAAAGTCTTACGAGAAAAATGGTACCTCACTTGTGTGGGTCGGCCTAGTGCCTGCGACAGGAAACGGCGCAAAACGCAACGTGGTCACACCTCAATTTCGCAGTGAAAAATGACCCTTTTTTGGCAAAGTGCCTAGCTGTAGTTTTTGAACCCTACCTCTGCCGGCACCTAGGGAAACCTAGCAAACCTATACATTTTTGAAAACTAGACACGCAGGGGAATCCAGGATGGGGTGACTTGACTGCCTCCCACCAGGTTCTGTTACCCAGAATCCCTTGCAAACATAAAAAATTGTCAAAAAAAACACATTTTCCCCACATTTCTGTGGTGGAAAGTTCTGGAATCTGCGTGGATCCACAAATTTCCACCCACCCCGCGTTCCCCAAAGTCTTACGAGAAAAATGGTACCTCACTTGTGTGGGTCGGCCTAGAGCCTGCGACAGGAAACGGCGCAAAACGCAACGTGGTCACACCGCAATTTCGCAGTGAAAAATGACCCTTTTTTGGCAAAGTGCCTAGCTGTAGTTTTTTAACCCTACCTCTGCCGGCACCTAGGGAAACCTAGCAAACCTATACATTTTTGAAAACTAGACACCCAGGGGAATCCAGGATGGGGTGACTTGACTGCCTCCCACCAGGTTCTGTTACCCAGAATCCCTTGCAAACATAAAAAATTGACAAAAAAACCACATTTTCACCACATTTCTGTGGTGGAAAGTTCTGGAATCTGCGTGGATCCACAAATTTCCACCCACCCCGCGTTCCCCAAAGTCTTACGAGAAAAATGGTACCTCACTTGTGTGGGCCGGCCTAGTGCCTGCGACAGGAAACGGCGCAAAACGCAACGTGGTCACACCTCAATTCCGCAGTGAAAAATGACCCTTTTTTGGCAAAGTGCCTAGCTGTAGTTTTCGAACCCTAGCTCTGCCGGCACCTAGGGAAACCTAGCAAACCTATACATTTTTGAAAACTAGACACCCAGGGGAATCCAGGATGGGGTGACTTGACTGCCTCCCACCAGGTTCTGTTACCCAGAATCCCTTGCAAACATAAAAAATTGTCAAAAAAACCACATTTTCCCCACATTTCTGTGGTGGAAAGTTCTGGAATCTGCGTGGATCCACAAATTTCCACCCACCCCGCGTTCCCCAAAGTCTTACGAGAAAAATGGTACCTCACTTGTGTGGGTCGGCCTAGTGCCTGCTACAGGAAACGGCACAAAACGCGACGTGGTCACACCTCAATTTCGCAGTGAAAAATGACCCTTTTTTGGCAAAGTGCCTAGCTGTAGTTTTTGAACCCTACCTCTGCCGGCACCTAGGGAAACCTAGCAAACCTATACATTTTTGAAAACTAGACAACCATGGGAATCCAGGATGGGGTGACTTGACTGCCTCCCACCAGGTTCTGTTACCCAGAATCCCTTGCAAACATAAAAAATTGTCCAAAAAACACATTTTCCCCACATTTCTGGGGTGGAAAGTTCTGGAATCTGCGTGGATCCACAAATTTCCACCCACCCCGCGTTCCCCAAAGTCTTCTGAGAAAAATGGTACCTCACTTGTGTGGGTCGGCCTAGTGCCCGCGACAGGAAACGGCGCAAAACACAACGTGGTCACACCTCAATTTCGCAGTGAAAAATGACCCTTTTTTGGCAAAGTGCCTAGCTGTAGTTTTTGAACCCTACCTCTGCCGGCACCTAGGGAAACCTAGCAAACCTATACATTTTTGAAAACTAGACAACCAGGGGAATCCAGTATGGGGTGACTTGACTGCCTCCCACCAGGTTCTGTTACCCAGAATCCCTTGCAAATATAAAAAATTGTCCAAAAAAACAAATTTTCCCCACAATTCTGTGGTGGAAAGTTCTGGAATCTGCGTGGATCCACAAATTTCCACCCATCCCGCGTTCCCCAAAGTCTTACGAGAAAAATGGTACCTCACTTGTGTGGGTCGGCCTAGTGCCTGCGACAGGAAACGGCGCAAAACGCAACGTGGTCACACCTCAATTTCGCAGTGAAAAATGACCCTTTTTTGGCAAAGTGCCTAGCTGTAGTTTTTGAACCCTACCTCTGCCGGCACCTAGGGAAACCTAGCAAACCTATACATTTTTGAAAACTAGACACCCAGGGGAATCCAGGATGGGATGACTTGACTGCCTCCCACCAGGTTCTGTTACCCAGAATCCCTTGCAAACATAAAAAATTGTCAAAAAAACCACATTTTCCCCACATTTCTGTGGTGGAAAGTTCTGGAATCTGCGTGGATCCACAAATTTCCACCCACCCCGCGTTCCCCAAAGTCTTACGAGAAAAATGGTACCTCACTTGTGTGGGTCGGCCTAGTGCCTGCGACAGGAAACGGCGCAAAACGCAACGTGGTCACACCTCAATTTCGCAGTGAAAAATGACCCTTTTTTGGCAAAGTGCCTAGCTGTAGTTTTTGAACCCTACCTCTGCCGGCACCTAGGGAAACCTAGCAAACCTATACATTTTTGAAAACTAGACACCCAGGGGAATCCAGGATGGGGTGACTTGACTGCCTCCCACCAGGGTCTGTTACCCAGAATCCCTTGCAAACATAAACAATTGTCAAAAAAACCACATTTTCCCCACATTTCTGTGGTGGAAAGTTCTGGAATCTGCGTGGATCCACAAATTTCCACCCACCCCGCATTCCCCAAAGTCTTACGAGAAAAATGGTACCTCACTTGTGTGGGTCGGCCTAGTGCCTGCGACAGGAAACGGCGCAAAACGCAACGTGGTCACACCTCAATTTCGCAGTGAAAAATGATCCTTTTTTGGCAAAGTGCCTAGCTGTAGTTTTTGAACCCTACCTCTGCCGGCACCTAGGGAAACCTAGCAAACCTATACATTTTTGAAAACTAGACACCCAGGGGAATCCAGGATGGGGTGACTTGACTGCCTCCCACCAGGTTCTGTTACCCAGAATCCCTTGCAAACATAAAAAATTGTCAAAAAAACACATTTTCCCCACATTTCTGTGGTGGAAAGTTCTGGAACCTGCGTGGATCCACAAATTTCCACCCACCCCGCGTTCCCCAAAGTCTTACGAGAAAAATGGTACCTCACTTGTGTGGGTCGGCCTAGTGCCTGCGACAGGAAACGGCGCAAAACGCAACGTGGTCACACCTCAATTTTGCAGTGAAAAATGACCCTTTTTTGGCAAAGTGCCTAGCTGTAGTTTTTGAACCCTACCTCTGCCGGCACCTAAGGAAACCTAGCAAACCTATACATTTTTGAAAACTAGACACCCAGGGGAATCCAGGATGGGGTGACTTGACTGCCTCCCACCAGGTTCTGTTACCCAGAATCCCTTGCAAACATAAAAAATTGTACAAAAAAACACATTTTCCCCACATTTCTGTGGTGGAAAGTTCTGGAATCTGCGTGGATCCACAAATTTCCACCCACCCCGCGTTCCCCAAAGTCTTACGAGAAAAATGGTACCTCACTTGTGTGGGCCGGCCTAGTGCCTGCGACAGGAAACGGCGCAAAACGCAACGTGGTCACACCTCAATTTCGCAGTGAAAAATGACCCTTTTTTGGCAAAGTGCCTAGCTGTAGTTTTCGAACCCTAGCTCTGCCGGCACCTAGGGAAACCTAGCAAACCTATACATTTTTGAAAACTAGACACCCAGGGGAATCCAGGATGGGGTGACTTGACTGCCTCCCACCAGGTTCTGTTACCCAGAATCCCTTGCAAACATAAAAAAGTGTCAAAAAAACCACATTTTCCCCACATTTCTGTGGTGGAAAGTTCTGAAATCTGCGTGGATCCACAAATTTCCACCCACCCCGCGTTCCCCAAAGTCTTACGAGAAAAATGGTACCTCACTTGTGTGGGTCGGCCTAGTGCCTGCTACAGGAAACGGCACAAAACGCGACGTGGTCACACCTCAATTTCGCAGTGAAAAATGACCCTTTTTGGCAAAGTGCCTAGCTGTAGTTTTTGAACCCTACCTCTGCCGGCACCTAGGGAAACCTAGCAAACCTATACATTTTTGAAAACTAGACAACCATGGGAATCCAGGATGGGGTGACTTGACTGCCTCCCACCAGGTTCTGTTACCCAGAATCCCTTGCAAACATAAAAAATTGTCCAAAAAACACATTTTCCTCACATTTCTGGGGTGGAAAGTTCTGGAATCTGCGTGGATCCACAAATTTCCACCCACCCCGCGTTCCCCAAAGTCTTCTGAGAAAAATGGTACCTCACTTGTGTGGGTCGGCCTAGTGCCTGCGACAGGAAACGGCGCAAAACACAACGTGGTCACACCTCAATTTCGCAGTGAAAAATGACCCTTTTTTGGCAAAGTGCCTAGCTGTAGTTTTTGAACCCTACCTCTGCCGGCACCTAGGGAAACCTAGCAAACCTATACATTTTTGAAAACTAGACAACCAGGGGAATCCAGTATGGGGTGACTTGACTGCCTCCCACCAGGTTCTGTTACCCAGAATCCCTTGCAAACATAAAAAATTGTCCAAAAAAACAACATTTTCCCCACATTTCTGTGGTGGAAAGTTCTGGAATCTGCGTGGATCCACAAATTTCCACCCATCCCGCGTTCCCCAAAGTCTTACGAGAAAAATGGTACCTCACTTGTGTGGGTCGGCCTAGTGCCTGCGACAGGAAACGGCGCAAAACGCAACGTGGTCACACCTCAATTTCGCAGTGAAAAATGACCCTTTTTTGGCAAAGTGCCTAGCTGTAGTTTTTGAACCCTACCTCTGCCGGCACCTAGGGAAACCTAGCAAACCTATACATTTTTGAAAACTAGACACCCAGGGGAATCCAGGATGGGATGACTTGACTGCCTCCCACCAGGTTCTGTTACCCAGAATCCCTTGCAAACATAAAAAATTGTCAAAAAACCACATTTTCCCCACATTTCTGTGGTGGAAAGTTCTGGAATCTGCGTGGATCCACAAATTTCCACCCACCCTGCGTTCCCCAAAGTCTTACGAGAAAAATGGTACCTCACTTGTGTGGGTCGGCCTAGTGCCTGCGACAGGAAACGGCGCAAAACGCAACGTGGTCACACCTCAATTTCGCAGTGAAAAATGACCCTTTTTTGGCAAAGTGCCTAGCTGTAGTTTTTGAACCCTACCTCTGCCGGCACCTAGGGAAACCTAGCAAACCTATACATTTTTGAAAACTAGACACCCAGGGGAATCCAGGATGGGGTGACTTGACTGCCTCCCACCAGGGTCTGTTACCCAGAATCCCTTGCAAACATAAACAATTGTCAAAAAAACCACATTTTCCCCATATTTCTTTGGTGGAAAGTTCTGGAATCTGCGTGGATCCACAAATTTCCACCCACCCCGCAATCCCCAAAGTCTTACGAGAAAAATGGTACCTCACTTGTGTGGGTCGGCCTAGTGCCTGCGACAGGAAACAGCGCAAAACGCAACGTGGTCACACCTCAATTTCGCAGTGAAAAATGACCCTTTTTGGCAAAGTGCCTAGCTGTAGTTTTTGAACCCTACCTCTGCCGGCACCTAGGGAAACCTAGCAAACCTATACATTTTTGAAAACTAGACACCCAGGGGAATCCAGGATGGGGTGACTTGACTGCCTCCCACCAGGTTCTGTTACCCAGAATCCCTTGCAAACATAAAAAATTGTCAAAAAAACACATTTTCCCCACATTTCTGTGGTGGAAAGTTCTGGAATCTGCGTGGATCCACAAATTTCCACCCACCCCGCGTTCCCCAAAGTCTTACGAGAAAAATGGTACCTCACTTGTGTGGGTCGGCCTAGTGCCTGCGACAGGAAACGGCGCAAAACGCAACGTGGTCACACCTCAATTTTGCAGTGAAAAATGACCCTTTTTTGGCAAAGTGCCTAGCTGTAGTTTTTGAACCCTACCTCTGCCGGCACCTAGGGAAACCTAGCAAACCTATACATTTTTGAAAACTAGACACCCAGGGGAATCCAGGATGGGGTGACTTGACTGCCTCCCACCAGGTTCTGTTACCCAGAATCCCTTGCAAACATAAAAAATTGTCAAAAAAACCACATTTTCCCCACATTTCTGTGGTGGAAAGTTCTGGAATCTGCGTGGATCCACAAATTTCCACCCACCCCGCGTTCCCCAAAGTCTTACGAGAAAAATGGTACCTCACTTGTGTGGGTCGGCCTAGTGCCTGCGACAGGAAACGGCGCAAAACGCAACGTGGTCACACCTCAATTTCGCAGTGAAAAATGACCCTTTTCTGGCAAAGTGCCTAGCTGTAGTTTTTGAACCCTACCTCTGCCGGCACCTAGGGAAACCTAGCAAACCTATACATTTTTGAAAACTAGACACCCAGGGGAATCCAGGATGGGGTGACTTGACTGCCTCCCACCAGGTTCTGTTACCCAGAATCCCTTGCAAACATAAAAAAGTGTCAAAAAAACCACATTTTCCCCACATTTCTGTGGTGGAAAGTTCTGGAATCTGCGTGGATCCACAAATTTCCACCCACCCCGCGTTCCCCAAAGTCTTACGAGAAAAATGGTACCTCACTTGTGTTTGTCGGCCTAGTGCCTGCGACAGGAAACGGCACAAAACGCAACGTGGTCACACCTCAATTTCGCAGTGAAAAATGACCCTTTTCTGGCAAAGTGCCTAGCTGTAGTTTTTGAACCCTACCTCTGCCGGCACCTAGGGAAACCTAGCAAACCTATACATTTTTTAAAACTAGACACCCAGGGGAATCCAGGATGGGGTGACTTGACTGCCTCCCACCAGGTTCTGTTACCCAGAATCCCTTGCAAACATAAAAAATTGTCCAAAAAACACATTTTCCCCACATTTCTGTGGTGGAAAGTTCTGGAATCTGCGTGGATCCACAAATTTCCACCCACCCCGCGTTCCCCAAAGTCTTACGAGAAAAATGGTACCTCACTTGTGTGGGTCGGCCTAGTGCCTGCGACAGGAAACGGCGCAAAACGCAACGTGGTCACACCTCAATTTCGCAGTGAAAAATGACCCTTTTTTGGCAAAGTGCCTAGCTGTAGTTTTTGAACCCTACCTCTGCCGGCACCTAGGGAAACCTAGCAAACCTATACATTTTTGAAAACTAGACATGCAGGGGAATCCAGGATGGGGTGACTTGACTGCCTCCCACCAGGTTCTGTTACCCAGAATCCCTTGCAAACATAAAAAATTGTCAAAAAAACACATTTTCCCCACATTTCTGTGGTGGAAAGTTCTGGAATCTGCGTGGATCCACAAATTTCCACCCACCCCGCGTTCCCCAAAGTCTTACGAGAAAAATGGTACCTCACTTGTGTGGGTCGGCCTAGAGCCTGCGACAGGAAACGGCGCAAAACGCAACGTGGTCACACCTCAATTTCGCAGTGAAAAATGACCCTTTTTGGCAAAGTGCCTAGCTGTAGTTTTTGAACCCTACCTCTGCCGGCACCTAGGGAAACCTAGCAAACCTATACATTTTTGAAAACTAGACACCCAGGGGAATCCAGGATGGGGTGACTTGACTGCCTCCCACCAGGTTCTGTTACCCAGAATCCCTTGCAAACATAAAAAATTGACAAAAAAACCACATTTTCACCACATTTCTGTGGTGGAAAGTTCTGGAATCTGCGTGGATCCACAAATTTCCACCCACCCCGCGTTCCCCAAAGTCTTACGAGAAAAATGGTACCTCACTTGTGTGGGCCGGCCTAGTGCCTGCGACAGGAAACGGCGCAAAACGCAACGTGGTCACACCTCAATTCCGCAGTGAAAAATGACCCTTTTTTGGCAAAGTGCCTAGCTGTAGTTTTCGAACCCTAGCTCTGCCGGCACCTAGGGAAACCTAGCAAACCTATACATTTTTGAAAACTAGACACCCAGGGGAATCCAGGATGGGGTGACTTGACTGCCTCCCACCAGGTTCTGTTACCCAGAATCCCTTGCACACATAAAAAGTGTCAAAAAAACCACATTTTCCCCACATTTCTGTGGTGGAAAGTTCTGGAATCTGCGTGGATCCACAAATTTCCACCCACCCCGCGTTCCCCAAAGTCTTACGAGAAAAATGGTACCTCACTTGTGTGGGTCGGCCTAGTGCCTGCGACAGGAAACGGCACAAAACGCAACGTGGTCACACCTCAATTTCGCAGTGAAAAATGACCCTTTTTTGGCAAAGTGCCTAGCTGTAGTTTTTGAACCCTACCTCTGCCGGCACCTAGGGAAACCTAGCAAACCTATACATTTTCGAAAACTAGACAACCATGGGAATCCAGGATGGGGTGACTTGACTGCCTCCCCCCAGGTTCTGTTACCCAGAATCCCTTGCAAACATAAAAAATTGTCCAAAAAAACACATTTTCCTCACATTTCTGGGGTGGAAAGTTCTGGAATCTCCGTGGATCCACAAATTTCCACCCACCCCGCGTTCCGCAAAGTCTTCTGAGAAAAATGGTACCTCACTTGTGTGGGTCGGCCTAGTGCCCGCGACAGGAAACGGCGCAAAACACAACGTGGTCACACCTCAATTTCGCAGTGAAAAATGACCCTTTTTTGGCAAAGTGCCTAGCTGTAGTTTTTGAACCCTACCTCTGCCGGCACCTAGGGAAACCTAGCAAACCTATACATTTTTGAAAACTAGACAACCAGGGGAATCCAGGATGGGGTGACTTGACTGCCTCCCACCAGGTTCTGTTACCCAGAATCCCTTGCAAACATAAAAAATTGTCCAAAAAACACATTTTCCCCACATTTCTGTGGTGGAAAGTTCTGGAATCTGCGTGGATCCACAAATTTCCACCCACCCCGCGTTCCCCAAAGTCTTACGAGAAAAATGGTACCTCACTTGTGTGGGTCGGCCTAGTGCCTGCGACAGGAAACGGCGCAAAACGCAACGTGGTCACACCTCAATTTCGCAGTGAAAAATGACCCTTTTTTGGCAAAGTGCCTAGCTGTAGTTTTTGAACCCTACCTCTGCCGGCACCTAGGGAAACCTAGCAAACCTATACATTTTTGAAAACTAGACATGCAGGGGAATCCAGGATGGGGTGACTTGACTGCCTCCCACCAGGTTCTGTTACCCAGAATCCCTTGCAAACATAAAAAATTGTCAAAAAAAACACATTTTCCCCACATTTCTGTGGTGGAAAGTTCTGGAATCTGCGTGGATCCACAAATTTCCACCCACCCCGCGTTCCCCAAAGTCTTATGAGAAAAATGGTACCTCACTTGTGTGGGTCGGCCTAGAGCCTGCGACAGGAAACGGCGCAAAACGCAACGTGGTCACACCTCAATTTCGCAGTGAAAAATGACCCTTTTTTGGCAAAGTGCCTAGCTGTAGTTTTTAACCCTACCTCTGCCGGCACCTAGGGAAACCTAGCAAACCTATACATTTTTGAAAACTAGACACCCAGGGGAATCCAGGATGGGGTGACTTGACTGCCTCCCACCAGGTTCTGTTACCCAGAATCCCTTGCAAACATAAAAAATTGACAAAAAACCACATTTTCACCACATTTCTGTGGTGGAAAGTTCTGGAATCTGCGTGGATCCACAAATTTCCACCCACCCCGCGTTCCCCAAAGTCTTACGAGAAAAATGGTACCTCACTTGTGTGGGCCGGCCTAGTGCCTGCGACAGGAAACGGCGCAAAACGCAACGTGGTCACACCTCAATTCCGCAGTGAAAAATGACCCTTTTTGGCAAAGTGCCTAGCTGTAGTTTTCGAACCCTAGCTCTGCCGGCACCTAGGGAAACCTAGCAAACCTATACATTTTTGAAAACTAGACACCCAGGGGAATCCAGGATGGGGTGACTTGACTGCCTCCCACCAGGTTCTGTTACCCAGAATCCCTTGCACACATAAAAAAGTGTCAAAAAAACCACATTTTCCCCACATTTCTGTGGTGGAAAGTTCTGGAATCTGCGTGGATCCACAAATTTCCACCCACCCCGCGTTCCCCAAAGTCTTACGAGAAAAATGGTACCTCACTTGTGTGGGTCGGCCTAGTGCCTGCTACAGGAAACGGCACAAAACGCGACGTGGTCACACCTCAATTTCGCAGTGAAAAATGACCCTTTTTTGGCAAAGTGCCTAGCTGTAGTTTTTGAACCCTACCTCTGCCGGCACCTAGGGAAACCTAGCAAACCTATACATTTTTGAAAACTAGACAACCATGGGAATCCAGGATGGGGTGACTTGACTGCCTCCCCCCAGGTTCTGTTACCCAGAATCCCTTGCAAACATAAAAAATTGTCCAAAAAAACACATTTTCCTCACATTTCTGGGGTGGAAAGTTCTGGAATCTGCGTGGATCCACAAATTTCCACCCACCCCGCGCTCCCCAAAGTCTTCTGAGAAAAATGGTACCTCACTTGTGTGGGTCGGCCTAGTGCCCGCGACAGGAAACGGCGCAAAACACAACGTGGTCACACCTCAATTTCGCAGTGAAAAATGACCCTTTTTTGGCAAAGTGCCTAGCTGTAGTTTTTGAACCCTACCTCTGCCGGCACCTAGGGAAACCTAGCAAACCTATACATTTTTGAAAACTAGACAACCAGGGGAATCCAGTATGGGGTGACTTGACTGCCTCCCACCAGGTTCTGTTACCCAGAATCCCTTGCAAATATAAAAAATTGTCCAAAAAAACAAATTTTCCCCACAATTCTGTGGTGGAAAGTTCTGGAATCTGCGTGGATCCACAAATTTCCACCCATCCCGCGTTCCCCAAAGTCTTACGAGAAAAATGGTACCTCACTTGTGTGGGTCGGCCTAGTGCCTGCGACAGGAAACGGCGCAAAACGCAACGTGGTCACACCTCAATTTCGCAGTGAAAAATGACCCTTTTTGGCAAAGTGCCTAGCTGTAGTTTTTGAACCCTACCTCTGCCGGCACCTAGGGAAACCTAGCAAACCTATACATTTTTGAAAACTAGACACCCAGGGGAATCCAGGATGGGATGACTTGACTGCCTCCCACCAGGTTCTGTTACCCAGAATCCCTTGCAAACATAAAAAATTGTCAAAAAAACCACATTTTCCCCACATTTCTGTGGTGGAAAGTTCTGGAATCTGCGTGGATCCACAAATTTCCACCCACCCCGCGTTCCCCAAAGTCTTACGAGAAAAATGGTACCTCACTTGTGTGGGTCGGCCTAGTGCCTGCGACAGGAAACGGCGCAAAACGCAACGTGGTCACACCTCAATTTCGCAGTGAAAAATGACCCTTTTTTGGCAAAGTGCCTAGCTGTAGTTTTTGAACCCTACCTCTGCCGGCACCTAGGGAAACCTAGCAAACCTATACATTTTTGAAAACTAGACACCCAGGGGAATCCAGGATGGGGTGACTTGACTGCCTCCCACCAGGGTCTGTTACCCAGAATCACTTGCAAACATAAACAATTGTCAAAAAAACCACATTTTCCCCACATTTCTGTGGTGGAAAGTTCTGGAATCTGCGTGGATCCACAAATTTCCACCCACCCCGCATTCCCCAAAGTCTTACGAGAAAAATGGTACCTCACTTGTGTGGGTCGGCCTAGTGCCTGCGACAGGAAACGGCGCAAAACGCAACGTGGTCACACCTCAATTTCGCAGTGAAAAATGATCCTTTTTTGGCAAAGTGCCTAGCTGTAGTTTTTGAACCCTACCTCTGCCGGCACCTAGGGAAACCTAGCAAACCTATACATTTTTGAAAACTAGACACCCAGGGGAATCCAGGATGGGGTGACTTGACTGCCTCCCACCAGGTTCTGTTACCCAGAATCCCTTGCAAACATAAAAAATTGTCAAAAAAAACACATTTTCCCCACATTTCTGTGGTGGAAAGTTCTGGAACCTGCGTGGATCCACAAATTTCCACCCACCCCGCGTTCCCCAAAGTCTTACGAGAAAAATGGTACCTCACTTGTGTGGGTCGGCCTAGTGCCTGCGACAGGAAACGGCGCAAAACGCAACGTGGTCACACCTCAATTTTGCAGTGAAAAATGACCCTTTTTTGGCAAAGTGCCTAGCTGTAGTTTTTGAACCCTACCTCTGCCGGCACCTAGGGAAACCTAGCAAACCTATACATTTTTGAAAACTAGACACCCAGGGGAATCCAGGATGGGGTGACTTGACTGCCTCCCACCAGGTTCTGTTACCCAGAATCCCTTGCAAACATAAAAAATGTCAAAAAAACCACATTTTCCCCACATTTCTGTGGTGGAAAGTTCTGGAATCTGCGTGGATCCACAAATTTCCACACACCCCGCGTTCCCCAAAGTCTTACGAGAAAAATGGTACCTCACTTGTGTGGGTCGGCCTAGTGCCTGCGACAGGAAACGGCGCAAAACGCAACGTGGTCACACCTCAATTTCGCAGTGAAAAATGACCCTTTTCTGGCAAAGTGCCTAGCTGTAGTTTTTGAACCCTACCTCTGCCGGCACCTAGGGAAACCTAGCAAACCTATACATTTTTGAAAACTAGACACCCAGGGGAATCCAGGATGGGGTGACTTGACTGCCTCCCACCAGGTTCTGTTACCCAGAATCCCTTGCAAACATAAAAAATTGTCAAAAAAGCCACATTTTCCCCACATTTCTGTGGTGGAAAGTTCTGGAATCTGCGTGGATCCACAAATTTCCACCCACCCCGCGTTCCCCAAAGTCTTACGAGAAAAATTGTACCTCACTTGTGTGGGTCGGCCTAGTGCCTGCGACAGGAAACGGCGCAAAACGCAACGTGGTCACACCTCAATTTCGCAGTGAAAAATGACCCTTTTTTGGCAAAGTGCCTAGCTGTAGTTTTTGAACCCTACCTCTGCCGGCACCTAGGGAAACCTAGCAAACCTATACATTTTTGAAAACTAGACACCCAGGGGAATCCAGGATGGGGTGACTTGACTGCCTCCCACCAGGTTCTGTTACCCAGAATCCCTTGCAAACATAAAAAATTGTCAAAAAAAACACATTTTCCCCACATTTCTGTGGTGGAAAGTTCTGGAATCTGCGTGGATCCACAAATTTCCACCCACCCCGCGTTCCCCAAAGTCTTACGAGAAAAATGGTACCTCACTTGTGTGGGTCGGCCTAGTGCCTGCGACAGGAAACGGCGCAAAACGCAACGTGGTCA
The DNA here is from genome assembly GCA_963921515.1 of Calotriton arnoldi. Lineage (NCBI taxonomy): Eukaryota > Metazoa > Chordata > Amphibia > Caudata > Salamandridae > Calotriton > Calotriton arnoldi. Next base: position 50,715 of record CAWUFW010023208.1, on the reverse strand, counting down.
CACCTCAATTTCACAGTGAAAAATGACCCTTTTTTGGCAAAGTGCCTAGCTGTAGTTTTTGAACCCTATCTCTGCCGGCACCTAGGGAAACCTAGCAAACCTATACATTTTTGAAAACTAGACACCCAGGGGAATCCAGGATGGGGTGACTTGACTGCCTCCCACCAGGTTCTGTTACCCAGAATCCCTTGCAAACATAAAGTATTGTCAAAAAAACACATTTTCCCCACATTTCTGTGGTGGAAAGTTCTGGAATCTGCGTGGATCCACAAATTTCCACCCACCCCGCGTTCCCCAAAGTCTTACGAGAAAAATGGTACCTCACTTGTGTGGGTCGGCCTAGTGCCTGCGACAGGAAACGCTGCAAAACGCAACGTGGTCACACCTCAATTTCGCAGTGAAAAATGACCCTTTTTTGGCAAAGTGCCTAGCTGTAGTTTTTGAACCCTACCTCTGCCGGCACCTAGGAAAACCTAGCAAACCTATACATTTTTGAAAACTAGACACCCAGGGGAATCCAGGATGGGGTGACTTGACTGCCTCCCACCAGGTTCTGTTACCCAGAATCCCTTGCAAACATAAAAAATTGTCAAAAAAACACATTTTTCCCACATTTCTGTGGTGGAAAGTTCTGGAATCTGCGTGGATCCACAAATTTCCACCCACCCCGCGTTCCCCAAAGTCTTACGAGAAAAATGGTACCTCACTTGTGTGGGTCAGCCTAGTGCCTGCGACAGGAAACGGCGCAAAACGCAACGTGGTCACACCTCAATTTTGCAGTGAAAAATGACCCTTTTTGGCAAAGTGCCTAGCTGTAGTTTTTGAACCCTACCTCTGCCGGCACCTAGGGAAACCTAGCAAACCTATACACTTTTGAAAACTAGACACCCAGGGGAATCCAGGATGGAGTGACTTGACTGCCTCCCACCAGGTTCTGTTACCCAGAATCCCTTGCAAACATAAAAAATTGTCAAAAAAACACATTTTCCCCACATTTCTGTGGTGGAAAGTTCTGGAATCTGCGTGGATCCACAAATTTCCACCCACCCCGCGTTCCCCAAAGTCTTACGAGAAAAATGGTACCTCACTTGTGTGGGTCGGCCTAGTGCCTGCGACAGGAAACGGCGCAAAACGCAACGTGGTCACACCTCAATTTCGCAGTGAAAAATGACCCTTTTTTGGCAAAGTGCCTAGCTGTAGTTTTTGAACCCTACCTCTGCCGGCACCTAGGGAAACCTAGCAAACCTATACATTTTTGAAAACTAGACACCCAGGGGAATCCAGGATGGGGTGACTTGACTGCCTCCCACCAGGTTCTGTTACCCAGAATCCCTTGCAAACATAAAAAATTGTCAAAAAACCACATTTTCCCCACATTTCTGTGGTGGAAAGTTCTGGAATCTGCGTGGATCCACAAATTTCCACCCACCCCGCGTTCCCCAAAGTCTTACGAGAAAAATTGTACCTCACTTGTGTGGGTCGGCCTAGTGCCTGCGACAGGAAACGGCGCAAAACGCAACGTGGTCACACCTCAATTTCGCAGTGAAAAATGACCCTTTTTTGGCAAAGTGCCTAGCTGTAGTTTTTGAACCCTACCTCTGCCGGCACCTAGGGAAACCTAGCAAACCTATACATTTTTGAAAACTAGACACCCAGGGGAATCCAGGATGGGGTGACTTGACTGCCTCCCACCAGGTTCTGTTACCCAGAATCCCTTGCAAACATAAAAAATTGTCAAAAAAACACATTTTCCCCACATTTCTGTGGTGGAAAGTTCTGGAATCTGCGTGGATCCACAAATTTCCACCCACCCCGCGTTCCCCAAAGTCTTACGAGAAAAATGGTACCTCACTTGTGTGGGTCGGCCTAGTGCCTGCGACAGGAAACGGCGCAAAACGCAACGTGGTCACACCTCAATTTCACAGTGAAAAATGACCCTTTTTTGGCAAAGTGCCTAGCTGTAGTTTTTGAACCCTATCTCTGCCGGCACCTAGGGAAACCTAGCAAACCTATACATTTTTGAAAACTAGACACCCAGGGGAATCCAGGATGGGGTGACTTGACTGCCTCCCACCAGGTTCTGTTACCCAGAATCCCTTGCAAACATAAAGTATTGTCAAAAAAAACACATTTTCCCCACATTTCTGTGGTGGAAAGTTCTGGAATCTGCGTGGATCCACAAATTTCCACCCACCCCGCGTTCCCCAAAGTCTTACGAGAAAAATGGTACCTCACTTGTGTGGGTCGGCCTAGTGCCTGCGACAGGAAACGCTGCAAAACGCAACGTGGTCACACCTCAATTTCGCAGTGAAAAATGACCCTTTTTTGGCAAAGTGCCTAGCTGTAGTTTTTGAACCCTACCTCTGCCGGCACCTAGGAAAACCTAGCAAACCTATACATTTTTGAAAACTAGACACCCAGGGGAATCCAGGATGGGGTGACTTGACTGCCTCCCACCAGGTTCTGTTACCCAGAATCCCTTGCAAACATAAAAAATTGTCAAAAAAACACATTTTTCCCACATTTCTGTGGTGGAAAGTTCTGGAATCTGCGTGGATCCACAAATTTCCACCCACCCCGCGTTCCCCAAAGTCTTACGAGAAAAATGGTACCTCACTTGTGTGGGTCAGCCTAGTGCCTGCGACAGGAAACGGCGCAAAACGCAACGTGGTCACACCTCAATTTTGCAGTGAAAAATGACCCTTTTTTGGCAAAGTGCCTAGCTGTAGTTTTTGAACCCTACCTCTGCCGGCACCTAGGGAAACCTAGCAAACCTATACACTTTTGAAAACTAGACACCCAGGGGAATCCAGGATGGGGTGACTTGACTGCCTCCCACCAGGTTCTGTTACCCAGAATCCCTTGCAAACATAAAAAATTGTCAAAAAAAACACATTTTCCCCACATTTCTGTGGTGGAAAGTTCTGGAATCTGCGTGGATCCACAAATTTCCACCCACCCCGCGTTCCCCAAAGTCTTACGAGAAAAATGGTACCTCACTTGTGTGGGTCGGCCTAGTGCCTGCGACAGGAAACGGCGCAAAACGCAACGTGGTCACACCTCAATTTCGCAGTGAAAAATGACCCTTTTTGGCAAAGTGCCTAGCTGTAGTTTTTGAACCCTACCTCTGCCGGCACCTAGGGAAACCTAGCAAACCTATACATTTTTGAAAACTAGACACCCAGGGGAATCCAGGATGGGGTGACTTGACTGCCTCCCACCAGGTTCTGTTACCCAGAATCCCTTGCAAACATAAAAAATTGTCAAAAAACCACATTTTCCCCACATTTCTGTGGTGGAAAGTTCTGGAATCTGCGTGGATCCACAAATTTCCACCCACCCCGAGTTCCCCAAAGTCTTACGAGAAAAATGGTACCTCACTTGTGTGGGTCGGCCTAGTGCCTGCGACAGGAAACGGCGCAAAACGCAACGTGGTCACACCTCAATTTCACAGTGAAAAATGACCCTTTTTTGGCAAAGTGCCTAGCTGTAGTTTTTGAACCCTATCTCTGCCGGCACCTAGGGAAACCTAGCAAACCTATACATTTTTGAAAACTAGACACCCAGGGGAATCCAGGATGGGGTGACTTGACTGCCTCCCACCAGGTTCTGTTACCCAGAATCCCTTGCAAACATAAACAATTGTCAAAAAAACCACATTTTCCCCACATTTCTGTGGTGGAAAGTTCTGGAATCTGCGTGGATCCACAAATTTCCACCCACCCCGCGTCCCCCAAAGTCTTACGAGAAAAATGGTACCTCACTTGTGTGGTTTGGCCTAGTGCCTGCGACAGGAAACGCTGCAAAACGCAACGTGGTCACACCTCAATTTCGCAGTGAAAAATGACCCTTTTTTGGCAAAGTGCCTAGCTGTAGTTTTTGAACCCTAGCTCTGCCGGCACCTAGGGAAACCTACCAAACACACACATTTGTGAAAAGTAGACACCCGGGGGCTTCCAGGGAGGTATGGCTTGCGTGGATCCCCCAACGTTTCCTTACCCAGAATCCACTGCAAACCTCAATTTTAGCTGAAAAAATCACTTTTTTCACACATTTGTGTGTGAGAAAGTGTGGCATCACTGGCCTCACACAAATTTCCTACCACCCAGCGTTCCCCCAGGTCTCCCGATAAAAATGGTGCCTCACTTGTGTGGGAGGCCCAAGTACCCGCGACAGGCAAGGGCCCACAACGTAGTGAGGCGACCTCAAAATGGCCTTTCACAAAACCACCTGGTTTTGCAGGGAGTCACCTGGGTTTTTGGCCCGTGCTCAGCGGCCATCTAGGGAAACCTACCAAACCCACACATTTCTGAAAAGTAGACACCCGGGGGCTTCCAGGAGGTATGGCTTGCGTGGATCCCCCAACGTTTCCTTACCCAGAATCCCCTGCAAACCTCAATTTTAGCTGAAAAAATCACTTTTTCACACATTTGTGTGTGGGAAAGTGTGGCATCACTGGCCTCACACAAATTTCCTACCACCCAGCGTTCCCCCAGGTCTCCCGATAAAAATGGTGCCTCACTTGTGTGGGAGGCCCAAGTACCCACGACAGGCAAGGGCCCACAACGTAGTGAGGCGACCTCAAAATGGCCTTTCACAAAACCACCTGGTTTTGCAGGAGTCACCTGGGTTTTGGCCCGTGCTCAGTGGCCATCTAGGGAAACCTACCAAACCCACACATTTCTGAAAAGTAGACACCGGGGCTTCCAGGGAGGTATGGCTTGCGTGGATCCCCCAACGTTTCCTTACCCAGAATCCCCTGCAAACCTCAATTTTAGCTGAAAAAATCACTTTTTCACACATTTGTGTGTGGGAAAGTGTGGCATCACTGGCCTCACACAAATTTCCTACCACCCAGCGTTCCCCAGGTCTCCCGATAAAAATGGTGCCTCACTTGTGTGGGAGGCCCAAGTACCGCGACAGGCAAGGGCCCACAACATAGTGAGGCGACCTCAAAATTGCCTATCTCAAAACCACCTGGTTTTGCAAGAGTCACCTGGGTTTTGGCCCCGTGCTCGGCGGCCATCTAGGGAAACCTACCAAACCCACACATTTCTGAAAAGTAGACACCCGGGGCTTCCAGGGAGGTATGGCTTGCATGGATCCCCCAACGTTTCCTTACCCAGAATCCCCTGCAAACCTCAATTTTAGCTGAAAAAATCACTTTTTCACACATTTTTGTGTGGGAAAGTGTGGCATCACTGGCCTCACACAAATTTCCTACCACCCAGCGTTCCCCAGGTCTCCCGATAAAAATGGGGCCTCCCTTGTGTGGTAGGCCCAAGTACCCGCGACATGCAAGGACACAAAACGTTTTGAGGCAACATCAACATTGCCTATCAAAAATGGTTTGGGCCCTTGCCTGTCGCGGGTACTTGGGCCTCCCACACAAGTGAGGCACCATTTTTATCGGGAGACCTGGGGAACGCTGGGTGGTAGGAAATTTGTGTGAGGCCAGTGATGCCACACTTTCCCACACAAAAATGTGTGAAAATAGTGATTTTTTCAGCTAAAAGTGAGGTTTGCAGGGGATTCTGGGTAAGGAAACGTTGGGGGATCCACGCAAGCCATACCTCCCTGGAAGCCCCGGGTGTCTACTTTTCAGAAATGTGTGGGTTTGGTAGGTTTCCCTAGATGGCCGCCGAGCACGGGGCCAAAACCCAGGTGACCCCCTTGCAAAACCAGGTGGTTTTGTGAAAGGCCATTTTGAGGTCGCCTCAATACGTTGTGGGCCCTTGCCTGTCGCGGGTACTTGGGCCTCCCACACAAGTGAGGCACCATTTTTATCGGGAGACCTGGGGGAACGCTGGGTGGTAGGAAATTTGTGTGAGGCCAGTGATGCCACACTTTCCCACACAAAAATGTGTGAAAAAGTGATTTTTTCAGCTAAAAGTGAGGTTTGCAGGGGATTCTGGGTAAGGAAACGTTGGGGGATCCACGCAAGCCATACCTCCCTGGAAGCCCCCGGGTGTCTACTTTTCAGAAATGTGTGGGTTTGGTAGGTTTCCCTAGATGGCCGCCGAGCACTGGGCCAAAAACCCAGGTGACCTCCTGCAAAACCAGGTGGTTTTGTGAAAGGCCATTTTGAGGTCGCCTCAATACGTTGTGGGCCCTTGCCTGTCGCGGGTACTTGGGCCTCCCACACAAGTGAGGCACCATTTTTATCGGGAGACCTGGGGGAACGCTGGGTGGTAGGAAATTTGTGTGAGGCCACTGATGCCACACTTTCCCACACAAAAATGTGTGAAAAAAGTGATTTTTTCAGCTAAAAGTGAGGTTTGCAGGGGATTCTGGGTAAGGAAACGTTGGGGGATCCACGCAAGCCATACCTCCCTGGAAGCCCCCGGGTGTCTACTTTTCATAAATGTGTGGGTTTGGTAGGTTTCCCTATGTGGCCGCCGAGCCCCGGGCCAAAAACCCAGGTGACCCCCTTGCAAAACCAGGTCATTTTGAGATAATGTGTTGTTTATTTCTGCAGAGTGAAAATTTTGGCACAATATTGCAAGGAAAATGTGACAGACATTTTGAGGTTTGCAGGACATTGTGGGTACCATAACTTGTTGGGATCCACAAGAGAGATATCACCATGTACTCCCATGGGTGTTTCGTTTACGACAATATCTACAGTTGGTAGGTTATTCTTAGACGGAATGTACACCTTGGCAGACAGACTAAAAAGACAAAGATTACTGCACAGCCTTCTATTCCTCAAGCACACACACATACTGGTTGGATTTGGCACGAGGGCAAGTGATGGTTCAGTATATACAATTTTATTAACAAGAGATTTCACAAAAATGAAATGCACTGTCAATAATTGAAAGGACAAAAACCGGACCAGTGACTCGCAGCTCGTGAGCTGTAAAGCCACGTCAAGGCCCCAACCGCTTTACAGGCCATTCACACACCTTTCATACGTGATACACACAAGACCATTCACACCCCCAGGCACGAAACAAACACATTACAACATTCACAAAAAGGGACAAGGTAAACCCTGCTTGAGAAAGACAAAAAAAAATATTACTGCACAGCCATCTAATCCTCAAGCACACACACACATACTGGTTGGATTTGGCACGAGGGTGAGTGATGGTTCAGTATATACAATTGTATTAACAAGTGATTTCACAAAAATGAAATGCACTGTTAATAATTGAAAGGACGAGAAACTGAACCATTGACTCACAGCTCGTGAGCTGTAAAGCCACGACAAGGCACCAACCTCTTTACAGGCCATTCATACACCTTTCATACGTGTGACAAATACAAAACCATTCACACCACGAGCCGCGGGCCCATCACATTACAACACTCACACCAGCAGACAGCGCCATTCAAGGGCCCATCACTTTCACACGCCCACATTCCTAACACAGCAACCACACAAGCTGATGGATTGCGTGGAGTGTTGCTCGGCTAGCAGTGTGTGTAGTGACCAGCAGCAAGTCACTACTCACACACTGCCAGCCGAGCGCCAGTCCACGCACACCGCCAGCCAAGCGCCACTCCACGCACACCGCCAGCCAAGCGCCACTCCACGCACACCGCCAGCCAAGCGCCACTCCACGCACACCGCCAGCCTAGCGCCACTCCACGCACACCGCCAGCCTAGCGCCACTCCACGCACACCGCCAGCCAAGCACCACTCCACAAACACTGCCAGCCAAGAGCCACTCCCCGCACACCGCCAGCCAAGCGCCACTCCACGCACACCGCCAGCCAAGCACCAGCCTACACACACCACTATCACATTTAGGATTTTTTTATACAAAAAAGAAAACACAAACAAATTGCAAATAGATACAAATCTACTAACACAAAATCAGAAACTAAATACATTGCACTAATGCCAACCTTGAAACAGAACAACAATTCTTAAACATTACAGACCAGGCAGTTCACTTTACCACTCATGGTTGCTCCCAATAATTCTTTTGCTTGTGGTACGCTCTATAACAAGCAGGCACACACAGCCCAGGGTTAGAAGGACACTCAGTGCAGTACATACGAGTCTCCTTCCGCGTACCTCTTCGCCAACAGACTCTACATCTCCTAGTGGGAAAGTCTTTTGAGAGTGTAGGAGGAATGTGATCAGGAAAGTGGCGATCTTTCAATCGAGCCACATCCTCCACCACTCCAACTCTAGGAACACTTGCCTGTTCCACAACAACAAGGCTGCCTATGACAGACTCCTGAAACTGAACAAAAGTCAACTTTGACGCAGGAGAACACTCCTTGAACACAACAAAAGCATTGAAAGTTGCTAAATTGAAGAGATGGATGGCCAACTTCTTATACCAAATGTAAGACTTACGAATAGCAGTGTAAGGTTCCAACCTCTGATCTACTCTATCAACACCACCCATGTGCTTATTGTAGTCTAAAATGCACACAGGTTTGCGCACTTCAGCAATCTGACCCCAAACAGCCACAGGTGAAGTACTCTCATCATGGATGGTAGTCAGCATGTACACATCCCTCCTGCCCACAAATTTCACAGCTAGCAGTTCCTCACTACGCAAGGCACTGCACTGTCCCCTCTGAAGTTTTTTTCAAACAAGCTCTTTTGGATAACCTTTACGGTTAGAGCGGATTGTGCCACAAGCAAAAGTGTCCACTTTGAACAATTCCTTAAACAATTGCACAGCAGTGTAGAAGTTATCAAGGTACAAATGGTGGCCTCTGTTAAACAGTCCTCTAGCAAGTTCCCACACAATTTTCTCTGAAACTCCTACTAAAGTGGACGGACAACCAGGGGGTCAATAGTGGAATCCCTACCAGTGTACACACGCAAATTAAAAACATATCCTGTCCTACTCTCAGACAACATATACAGCTTAATTCCATAGCGTGCCTTCTTGCTAGGAATGTACTGCCTAAAAACCAAACGGCCCTTGAACAGCACCAAAGACTCATCAATAGATATTTCTTTCCCTGGAGTATAGATCTCTGAAAATTGATCCACAAAGTGATCAAGAACAGGCCGAATCTTAAAAAGACGGTCCCATTCAGGGTGATCTCGTGGCAACGCCAAACCATTATCAACAAAATGCAGCATCCGAAGCAAAAGTAAATACCGATCACGAGTCATAACTGCAGGAAATATGGCCGTTGCCATCAAGGGACTGGTAGACCAATATGAACCCATGGATGGCTTCCTTATCAAACCCATCAAAAAGTCAAACCCAAAAACTTCTTCATCTCTTCCAGATTTGTGGGACTCCACCGGGTAGCTCTAGAATGGGGCCTAAGTCTGGCACTGTTGTCCCTCAAAAACTGTTCAGCATACAAATTAGTCTGCTCAACAATCTCACCCAAAAATACATCATCCATAAACAACTGAAAATACTGTATAGGCAAATAATGTTCACAATCCACTCTACACCCTGCATAACCACTAAAGGTAGGCAACACCGGCTGCACCATGTTTGGATCAACCCAGAGTCCAGCACTTCCAGTAGGAAGCCTAGCAGCCCCAGGCTGCAATCCAGATGCCTCTTGCACCATCGGCACAGTAGTATCCTCCTCTAAATCAGGCACTTCATCTGCACTGAGAGTACCTTCATCATCCGATGATTCCATGTGGAGAGAAAACTCACTGCCTGAATCTTCCCCTCCCTCCTCTCCCTCAGACGCACTGTCAGTCTCATAATCCTGCTCAGAGGAAGATTCAAGAAGCAAACCAACCACCTGCTGAGCAGTAATTCTACGGCTAGCCATAATGCTTACTAATAAAGGTTACTTGTCAAACAAGTCAACAACAACAAACCCTTTGTAAAAAAAAGAAATAAACAAAATGTAGCTTTATCACAAAGACCTATATACTCCAACACTATACCACTCACGTGACAGAAGCAGCTAGACTCACCACCACCTACTCTGCACAGACACAGTAAGGATCAACAATATCCCACTAAAAAAGAAGAAGAAAAAAATTACACATAAGACAATGCAAAACATCGCAAAGAATTTCATGCTCTGAACACTAACAAATATGCTGCCATTATGGCACCACTTACAAAAAATTCATTCATGCATGACAATAATACTCATTTGGAGTACACACAACAAAAATATTTTTCTTACCAAATAAATGCAATTACGCAAAACTGCAGAACCACAACTGCCGAAACCGCAAACAGGAATCAAAAGCTTTACACTAGAATAAAAAGGAGAAAAAAAACCATTACAATCACATATGCAAATAATGCACCAGTCCACACACAATCCACCAGCCAAGCTAAGGGGTAGGTGGGCCTAACAGTATAAATAAAATATTCACCCCCGTAAAAGGGGAGCAACCCTTGCCCTTTTGGCCACTCCCCAACACAAAAATTAAAAAAACCCTGGTGCCTAGTGGGCATTCCTGCTGCACGATCACATGATCGTGCAGCAGGAATGCACAAAAGAGGCATCGGGGAAAGGAAAACCCTTTCCTTTCCCTCAATGCCTCTTTTGATACAAACCCCCCTCCCCGAGCCAAACCTCACCTGATTTCCCCGACGCGCTGGAAGCAAATGGCTTCCAGCGCGTCGGGAAGAAAGGGAAACCCTCAATGATGTCAGCGCGCTGACGTCATTGATGGGGCGGGGGAGGCAGGGAAGCCCTTCCCCTGCCTCCCCCAAAAAAAAACCTAACGATCGGATTCCCACGGGGGAGCGCCAGCGCTTCCCCGTGGGTGGTCTAATGACGAGCTGGACTCGTCATGAGCACACGAGCACTGTGTGCCATGACGAGTCCAGCTCGTCATAAGCACCGAAGGGGATAAAGGGTCAGAGCAGGATCTCAGCGGCAGACGAGGAGAAGGAACCTCCTGGTCACAGGAACTACACGAGCATTGCGCTCAAGAAATTCAAGGATGCAAAGACCTCCATCAAGGATTACAGCTAACTTTTCAGGGTGTAAATGGAGAGAAGGCACATCTGCCCTGCATATTTCTCCACGAAGATGCCACCGTTTTGTGCAATACCTCTACTCAACTGGAGTACTTTCTACTGGCTAATCAGTAAGTGCTACCTCGTTGGGTAAATGTATAGCGCCTTACCTACACTACAGCTGCGTAAAGGCCCAGAAGAATTGTCTCCAGTGACCTGGTGTGTCTGTAACTTTGACACCGCGCCGGAAAGGCGCCGGGGTCTTTGGGTAAACTGTCCATCATAGTGGGGAAAGGGCGGGAAGACGTTGCATACCGAAGGTGTATGTGGGGCAGGGCTTCCATGCGAGTTCACATGCCTCTTGTTTATAAAGGGTCAGAGCGCGGTATGAGCAGCAGATGAGGAGAAAGAACCTCCTGGTCACTGGACCTACACGGGGATTGCGCTCGAGAAAATCAAGGATGCACAGACCTTCACCAGGGATTACAGCTAATGTTTGACGGTAGATATGGGCAGAAAGCACTCCTGCTTAGCCTCGACCTTGCTGACAAATTTTTTGTGCTGATTAATGCGTTACCGAATTTGAGCTTCAACTCGGGCACCTGCTTTATTTATATCTGGAAGTGCTTCCTGTTGAGGTTTAATTTTTGAGACAGGAGCATCGTGCCAGAATGAATCCTGCCCTGCGTATTTATCCACGAAGATGCCACCGTTTTGTGCGATACCTCTACTCAACTGGAGTACTTTCTACTGGCTAATCAGTAAGTGCTACCTCGTTGGGTAAATGTATAGCGCCTTACCTACACTACAGCTGCGTAAAGGCCCAGAAGAATTGTCTCCAGTGACCTTGTGTGTCTGTAACTTTGACACCGCGCCGGAAAGGCGCCGGGGTCTTTGAGTAAGCTGTCCATCATAGTGGGGAAAGGGCGGGAAGACGTTGCATACCGATGGTGTATGTGGGGCAGGGCTTCCATGCGAGTTCACATGCCTCTTGTTTATAAAGGGTCAGAGCGCGATATGAGCAGCAGATGAGGAGAAAGAACCTCCTGGTCACTGGACCTACATGGGGATTGCGCTCGAGAAAATCAAGGATGCACAGACCTTCACCAGGGATTACAGCTAATGTTTGACGGTAGATATGGGCAGAAAGCACTCCTGCTTAGCCTCGACCTTGCTGACGAATTTTTGTGCTGATTAATGCGTTACCGAATTTGAGCTTCAACTCGGGCACCTGCTTTATTTATATCTGGAAGTGCTTCCTGTTGAGGTTTAATTTTTGAGACAGGAGCATCGTGCCAGAATGAATCCTGCCCTGCGTATTTATCCACAAAGATGCCACCGTTTTGTGCGATACCTCTACTCAACTGGAGTACTTTCTACTGGCTAATCAGTAAGTGCTACCTCGTTGGGTAAATGTATAGCGCCTTACCTACACTACAGCTGCGTAAAGGCCCAGAAGAATTGTCTCCAGTGACCTTGTGTGTCTGTAACTTTGACACCGCGCCGGAAAGGCGCCGGGGTCTTTGAGTAAGCTGTCCATCATAGTGGGGAAAGGGCGGGAAGACGTTGCATACCGATGGTGTATGTGGGGCAGGGCTTCCATGCGAGTTCACATGCCTCTTGTTTATAAAGGGTCAGAGCGCGATATGAGCAGCAGATGAGGAGAAAGAACCTCCTGGTCACTGGACCTACACGGGGATTGCGCTCGAGAAAATCAAGGATGCACAGACCTTCACCAGGGATTACAGCTAATGTTTGACGGTAGATATGGGCAGAAAGCACTCCTGCTTAGCCTCAAACTTGCTGACGAATTTTTTGTGCTGATTAATGCGTTACCGAATTTGAGCTTCAACTCGGGCACCTGCTTTATTTATATCTGGAAGTGCTTCCTGTTGAGGTTTAATTTTTGAGACAGGAGCATCGTGCCAGAATGAATCCTGCCCTGCGTATTTATCCACAAAGATGCCACCGTTTTGTGCGATACCTCTACTCAACTGGAGTACTTTCTACTGGCTAATCAGTAAGTGCTACCTCGTTGGGTAAATGTATAGCGCCTTACCTACACTACAGCTGCGTAAAGGCCCAGAAGAATTGTCTCCAGTGACCTTGTGTGTCTGTAACTTTGACACCGCGCCGGAAAGGCGCCGGGGTCTTTGAGTAAGCTGTCCATCATAGTGGGGAAAGGGCGGGAAGACGTTGCATACCAATGGTGTATGTGGGGCAGGGCTTCCATGCGAGTTCACATGCCTCTTGTTTATAAAGGGTCAGAGCGCGATATGAGCAGCAGATGAGAAAGAACCTCCTGGTCACTGGACCTACACGGGGATTGCGCTCAAGAAAATCAAGGATGCACAGACCTCCATCAGGAATTACAGCTAATGTTTGACGGTAGATATGGGCAGAAAGCACTCCTCCCTCCCTCCCTCGTGGGCATTCCTGCTGCACGATCACATGATCGTGCAGCAGGAATGCACAAAAGAGGCATCGGGGGAAAGGAAAACCCTTTCCTTTCCCTCGATGCCTCTTTTGTTGCAAACTCCCCCTCCCCGAGCCAAAACTCACCTTATTTCCCCGACGCGCTGGAAGCAAATGGCTTCCAGCGCGTCGGGCAAGCAGGAAACCCTCAATGATGTCAGCGCGTCTCGCGCGCTGACGTCATTGATGGGGGGCGGGGGCGGGGGAGGCAGGGGAAGTCCTTCCCCTGCCTCCTAAAAAAAAAACCCGACGATCGGATTACCACGGGGGGAGCGCCAGCGCTTCCCCCGTGGGTGGTCTTATGACGAGCTGGACTCGTCATGAGCACACGAGCACTGTGTGCCATGACGAGTCCAGCTCGTCATAAGCACCGAAGGGGTTAACACAGTTTTCTGTGTTAAAGGGGCGTGGAATGGGTGTTGCTGGGGGCGTTCACAACAACATCCATGGCTTTTTGACACTGCCCTAGATTTACGAGAAATTGTAACTCTGAGGCAGCGCCAAAAACTTACGCCTCGCCAGGGAAAGCATAAGGGAAGCACAACGAGGAGGAAATATCTTTATTTCTCTTCATTTTTCCTGTTTCTATGTGTTCTGCATTCTGCAGCACATATAGAAAAAGGAAAAAGCCTCTTGTGATTGTTTTTGTGCAGGAAGATTTCCCTTCCTGCACAAAAATAATCATCCCCGCAACGCTGGCACCCTTGCACCATGGTGCAAAGGTGCCTGCGTTGGCGCACGGCAGCCCATTGTGCACCAGCACAGGGGAAAAGGACAGGAATGCTCCGTATCTGATAGATTCGGCGCATTCCTGCCCTTTTCTTTTGCCGTAGGGCAGCGCAACAGGAAGGCCTGCAGTGCTGCCCTAAGGCAAAAACTCATAAATGAGGCCCTCATAATTTACCGACTCAGTGAAGGAGGTGGTAACCCATTTGCAAACAGGAAGGGGTCCCCATGGGGTGGTCTGCTAACCCAGCAGGCCACCATCCCTGCAATTACAGGGCATTCTCAATGGGTCGCAAATTGTGACCTACCTTGTGAATATTAGGCTTGACGTATCAAAAGGTTTTCCTCATTCTGTGTCTATTTAGAAATGTGTTGATACATGAGGGCCTTAATGAGGTAGGTAATTTGCGACACAATTGGGAATCGCTACATGTGTCTGAGACACATTAGTACATTTCATTTTGCGACTCGCTAATTGTGAGTCACTAAAATCGCAATTTGCGAGTCGCAAAATTAAATGGTCGTACATCTAGCCTAAAATGTCCTGCTCAGCAGTGTACTCGGCAGAAAGGCTGCATACAATTGCAAGTCACTTTTATATAGTTGTGCTCAGTTGGATCCCTGCCCCCTCTATATGTTCATAGAACTTATCGATTACTTATTATCTGTAGTACATTAGAGGTGTATTTAATTTATATATCCTGGCATGTTCAATAGCTGTCATATTAATATTTCCCCTTCATGAACATGATACTCTGCCTTCCTTTAAACGAGCGTTCAGACACACTGCAAAATGTTACACACCACAAGTGATTTCCACTCACTTTCATTTATTGTGTGTATCATTGCTATATGTATGTATATATTTCATTGTTATTACTGGAGCTTATCTCGATTGCTAAGGGAAAGTTGACTTCTGTCGCCTGCTCCTTTGTCTGACTTGTCAACCGTTTCTTTTTCTTAAGTTTTCCTTTCAGATAATTCAGAAATTGAGTTGACCCTCTGCTAGATAAAAAAAATGATTTCCTGTAAATTAAAAGTCTGGCACAATATTACAGGATAACTTGATTTATCCCGTCTTGCTATAAAGTCACGCTGTAGCTTTTGGCAGCCTTCCCACTTCCACTAATAGAGCTCTCCAAGGACTCTTGACATCCCGGATTATCTCTTCCTGGACCCCAAGACTTTTCCTGTGTTTCATTACTCATAATTAAAAAAAGTCTAATATTGTACGAGCCTTGGTTTATGATTGGTTTGAATTAGTTGGTCTATTAATATCGAAACGAGATGAATAGAGGAATCCCCCTTGCTGCCTGCGAGCCTGAAGTGAACCAGATCCTGGGCGCTGTTATAGTGGCGATTCGGTCTCTAGTTTTAGTAAACAAATAAAATCTGTTTAGTGCTGTTCGGCTGTATAATGGCTATTGATTCTCCCGTTCTGCGCGATACTGATGTGTGGCTGATTACAGGGAGACGCCAGCTGTATTTTGCTTCAGTTCTGAGTCTAGTTGAAAGCGTCGCACGTTCTTGGCTGCTGCTGAGGAGCAGCTGCTGGTCAGAGGATGTGTCCCGCACAGGTGCTTAACAGCAGATAGTTGCTGAATCCCCCTCCTGTTTCCCACATCAGATACAGTTCGAAAATCCTTGGTTTCAAATGGAACCTCACCAGGTACGTCAGGAGATCAGTAGTCACTGAAAGATGTCTGTCATCCTTTACACATATGTTTTACTCTCATATCTGTAAAAAGTGCAGCTAACTAAGGAACACAAGAGAAGGTAAAGTCTTCATTTGGCTATCATTGGCAACATAAAAACACATGCAAATGTTGGGATTATGAATCTTGCATTATTTAACATAATAAATATAAAATGTAAATAAAATTGAAAAAACTGCATTTTATAGAAACCTATGTGAATCAAGCCAGTAGGTCCCACATTAGCTGTCATTTTTTTAATTTGTCAATGCTAGTATTTATTTGTCACAGTTTTTCCAAAATGTCATTGTTGGGGGAGCTGCTTGGCCATAAACAATTGGTGCTTGCGGTACATAATGATGGAGGAGCAGTTGCGGCCAATTTTCAGGATGGAATGGTGGCCATCAGTACGTGGATGGCTAACAATTGCCTAAAGTTAAACTCTGAAAAAACAGAGGTGATGATTTTTGGCAAACTTTCCCCGGATTGGTCCCCCATTTGGTGGCCTACTAAACTAGGCCCTCCTCCACTCCCGGTATCAAAGGTTAGAAATTTGGGTGTGACATTTGATGACAAATTGTCTTTTGCACATCATGTTAATACTGTTGTCTCATCGTCTTTTTTCACACTGAGGATGATAAAAAAACTTTTACCATTCCTCCCACTTAGAGCAGGAAAAACCCTTGTCAGCACATTAGTAATATCTAAAATTGACTATTGTAACGGTCTTTTTATGAACGCACAAAGTAAGGTCCTCAACAAACTACAGTTGGTGCAGAACTCAGCTGCCAGGATTCTGTCAGGCACCCCTAAGTATAAATCAATCTCAAAGGTGTTGCGACCGTTTCACTGGCTACCTGCAAGAAGTCGAATCAAATTTAAGGCCCTCTGTATCGCCTACAAGGCCATGCACAACACTGGACCTAGGTTCTTGAAGGAAGCCCTTGGTGCCTACACCCCCAATAGATCCCTACGTTCATCAACTGCGAACCTGCTGAGGGTTCCCCGCACTAAGAAAGCCTCATGGGGTGACAGACGCTTTACTGTCGCCACCGCCAAATTGTGGAACACTCTCCCTCTCCAAATCAAGACTAGCCCGACTTTGCTCACCTTCAGGAAAATGATAAAAACATGGCTTTTTAGCCAATAGTCAACAGATCTTGGTTCATGCTTGCTGTCCGTAGCGCCGAGACGCCCTTGGGTATTTGTGCGCTTTATAAATTATAAATTGTATAAATAAATAAATGAAAAAAACATTGGCTAAAAGCAAAATCTATTCTCATAAAAGCACACATTGGCATGGTTGTATGATAGAAGCATGAATGGCTAAACTACGTGTGCCTCTACCATGCTGCCCCAACAATGAATGCGTCTTAATAACACATTCCTTTACCAATCATGCCTTTACCACGCATGCCTTTACCTCGCAATTTCGTGGTAAAGGCATGATTGGTAACGGGATATGCGTGGGGTAGATCACACCCAAGTCTCCCTGCCCTGAGCTCAAAAACCGGCCCCATGTACTAAAAACTACCCTGACCCAGCCCCCACACTGTGAGCCCCAAAACTGACCCCAGCCCTAAAAACTGTCCCTTCCCCCCGCTCTCAGCCATAAAAACTGACCCCATGTCCTAATAACTACCCCAACCTTAGTCCCCTCCCTGAGACCTAAGAAATGACCCTCCACACCAGAAAACTACCCCGAAGCCCCTGCCCTGAGCCCTAACATCCGGCCCCCTTGCCGTATAAACAACCCCCACCCCCAAAACACGACCCGAGCCCCACTTACCAGACAGTGTTCTCTTCCGATCCTTCCTCTTCTTCTGCCCGCCCTTCCACACATCTGGACCGCGCACTGTCTTAACCACCCATATGCGCGGTTGAGGCATATGCGTAGTTAAGGCAAGCGTGGTTCTGCTTGTGGGGAAACGGCACGGTTGGCTCAGCCCGCATTGCAAAGGCCATTTTCCCATTGACATAGCAGTCACTGGCATTGAAGGGAACTACTTTGTGTGTGGATGTGCTCCTTGTGAAGGAGCTGAATTCCGTCACTTTCATTGAAGATAGCCAATGACTTCAGTGGTTTGACCCATTGCCCAGTACTTTATACTGTAGTAGTGGGAAGAAAAATGCTAATGGCACAACAGACTAATGAAT
Organism: Calotriton arnoldi; assembly: GCA_963921515.1. NCBI lineage: Eukaryota > Metazoa > Chordata > Amphibia > Caudata > Salamandridae > Calotriton > Calotriton arnoldi. The sequence continues at coordinate 32,786 of CAWUFW010023208.1, read as the reverse complement.
GAAGGGGGCTGGTTGAAAACCCCTACGCATAAGTGTGATATATATATATATATATATATATATATATATATATATATATATATATATATACTTTTAGCAAAATCAAAAGGTCTTGGCTAACTCCAGACTTACAAACTACCAAATATGGGATGAAATGAACTAATCAGTTCCTGTGGGCACCTCCAGAATCAGTACATTTTCTATTCGTGCTGCTCACAATACCAGGTAGGTGGTACACAATTTAATTCTACATATATATAACTTGCAAGTTTAACATTGCCTTGTAGCTATTATTTCTTAAGTGTGTCATGCAAAAGCGTGCCAGCTGTAAAAAATATGCATTCATGCATGCCACTAGTACAAAATATGCATTTAGCTTTCGCTTGGTATGTTGGGAAGTCTTTTCAAGTGAAAAATACCTTCCTGAATTGTCTTCATGCTTCTGTTACAGCCTGCATATAACCACGACTGCCAAACACATGCCCCACCTTCCCTAGTGCCCACCTGCTACACTGAGAATGCATATGTAGTTGTGTCGGAAAAAGCAATTTACACTCGACGGCTGGGCAATAGCACCCCGTTGAGAGGCATGGGCGGATGAAAACTCCTCAGTGGATGTGATTTGCAGAGAGATTTAAAAACTGTACCTTCCACATATTTGAGGGTATTCTAGCTACCACTGGAAAGTGGACATGCAGTGCACTTCACAATACAGCAAAGGAGGCAAATGGCACACATGGAAACATTAGAACTCCACAATCATTGACGGGCAGGGATATGACATTTTTATTTTTTTCATACTTATTCATGTGTTTTTGTAAAGTGCTAAAGGGTGCCTGTTTAAATATTAGAATAAATCTTTCCCATTCATCAGATAAATACAAAGTACTATTAACAAAGGCATTTTGGGACACCTAAAGTAGAAATCCTGTAGTGCTCTTTTACGTACTCTTACATTTTTTTGTTAATTGCCCCCCAAAAATATAAAATGAAACTATTCAGGGAAAATTCAGACACAGTTAATACAAATAGAAAGACCTTCATCACACTTTTCAAATAAAGTTTAGAACATTTCAGGACTAATTCACAAACGCATTTGATACTACAAAAAGAGTACTTCTGTAGTACTATTTCCCGTACCCATAAATGTTTTTGTGAATCAGGCAAGGGTGTAACACATGACCCTGCGGCACAGGGGGGCTCCCAACACTGCAGGGGGCCCTCAACCATTCAATGATAGCCCTTTCAGGCCCAGGTCAACAAATATCTGTGAGATATTGGAGGGTCAGGGGCCTCTCATCACATTCTGCAGAGGGTCCCATCATTTTGTTTTATGTTGCTGGAGTCGGCCCAAGGTCAATTTTACGAAGAAAGAGTAAAAACTCTTTTACGTAAAAGAGTACTCGTGTAGTACTACTCCCCATAGTTATAAATGCTTTTGTGAATCAGCTCCTGTGTGACCTTACCAATGATAACCAGAGAGGATAAGCCGAGAGGAGTGGGATGGAGAGAGAGAGAGACAGAGAGAGACAGACAGAGAGAGAGAGAGAGAATGTGTGTGTGATGGAGAGAGTGAGATGAACAAGTACTAAAGGCAGGAAAGAGAGCAGAGAGAAAAGCAAAGGGTTGTAGGAGAATATGGTCAGAGAGGTTGCATGTAACTACACCCACAGTGTTTGTTAAGTCTTGCCTGCTGGTAGAGGCAAAGCGAGGGGCACTCTGCTGGAGACAGAGGTGGATCAAGAACTGAACAACATATCCATAAAGAAGGCAGGTTTTAATCTGAAACCAGATGCATTTAAGGACAATTAATCTGCCATATATTCATCTGATTCTGCCATTCACACTGCACGGCACTGCTCTGCACCTTCTATATCTTTTTTCTAACAGCATGGGAGTATAACGTTAAGAAGCCTTATGTCTCACAACTTAACATTTTTCAAAGCTATGAAGGCATATGACAATGTCATCATGATGAATGGCACTGCTTGGCATCTATGCAAGAACTGATGGCGTGCTTGGAAGCTGCCAACTCCAAGCCATGCTGAGTACCCCCAACACTCCTGTACACAGTTTGTCCAGCCGTAGGATCACATGCCCAAAACTGTATTTCCCAGCCTGACTACCCACCCTCTCACACTTCGTTCTGGGACCTACTACACCCAATACCCTTGAAACCCTAACAGATCTCCCTGGCTTCACCCCTAATCCACAATGCCCCAGTCACCCTCCCTAGTGCCTACAATGGTCCTGCGGAAAGGTGCATTTTCCTTGCAATTTCTTGCTTCAGGAGTTCTCACCCAGAAACATTCTGGAGCAGGGAATGATAAGAACTGGTGGCATCTGTGTAATCAGAGGATATGGGAAAACTGTGGCTACCACGTAGCCAATATGTTCCCATTTTTAGGTCTCGCCTAGGCAGCACATGCTCTTTATCTTCGAGACATGTTATATCTAGAATATGGGCTTTAAACACCGCCCCTTTTTAGGTCTCGCCTACGCAGCGCGCATGCGCTGCATAGGTAAAAAGACCTTTTGTAATCGATTCGGCTTTTCAGCCAAAAACGTGCACGCGTTCCATTGCCTTCAATGGCAACGCGTGCACGTTTGGCGATTCACTTGCGGGAGCGAGCAGCTGGCGCCATATGGTAGCAATTATAGCTCCTGGCGCCGCTCGCTCCCGCAAGGGAATCGCGCAGGTCCCCTCCTCTTCCCCCCCCGCTCTCCCCCCCGCTGCAGTGCGAGGCGCGCGCGCGCTTGTTAAAACTGCCTCCATTTCTCTAAACCCTTCTTACTACCTCTCTGCCCCTTAACGTTCTACTCTTTAGCAGGAACATTTTGCATGCTGGAACTTGTGGGCCAATAGGAGCAACAATATAAGTACAAGCGACCAAATGCACCGTGCTGCCATGCAAGGACTCTTCCCCGACCCACAGCTGACTGACCATCAACCTCACCCCGAGCCTCGAGAGAGAAGTCCCTCAGACACCGCCGCACAGATTCCACCTCTGCCATCCCACGCCAAATACAGCATGCCAGGATTCGGTACGCGATTACTGCTGCCTAGCTCTGATTAGCTGACTGCTCAAACAAACAAGTAGACCGCAGATGTAGACAACAGAGCGGCATTCAGGTGGCCGCACCTCCTTTGCATAACGACGTTAACTTTACTTTGTCCAAACGAAGACTAGAAGTTAACATTTAAAAGTTAAAAATTCAAAGAAACATATCTTCGAAATCGCAATGGGAATAATTTGAGTTTTAGTAACCTTTGAGCTCGTAATACCAAACGATAATTTTACTCTCGCTAGTGCTACCCAATAATAATTTTGTGAAAACTGAAAGCCATCGGCGAAAATTCCTAAACCTTAACCGAAAGCTCCCGTTTGTGAAACCACTTTCAGAACGTAGATCTCAGGTAATAGCGAGGACTTTAATTATCCAACGTATGTCATCGCGCGTGTGTGTGAGACTATGCCACGTAGGTGCCACTTTTGTGTAAGGTTTTTTATTTTTGCAGATTTATATAGCGCGAACTGGACCCGAAGGTATTGGAGCGCTTTACATGAGCACCGGTTACGTTACACAATTGCCACTCTGCCCTTCCGCTCGCGTGCCCGCTGTCATGGAGCGCAGCCAGGGCTGGTGGTACCGCCTGTTATTGATTTTAGTGCCTTAAAACACAGATTCTTTGTGCTGCTGCTGAAGAAACACTGACACAGAATCCCCTCTTTGAGATGCGTATTCCTCTGCCGCCGGTTCCAACTGTCCTTTCCAACCCCCACACCCGTGTCACGTCATGACATCACACAATGGACAGAATACTACAATGTGCAGCGCACTAATGCTGTGTTGCTGGGGGCATAGTTTGGCATTTTGCTGCCACTGACTGCCTTATACCTGTAATTGCTGTCGAAGCAAGCACTATGGAGACTGCCCTGATAGCCCAGCAGTACCTCTGTTTCGCCATGCCACTCATATGAGTGACCAGGACCAGCAGACCTCTGCCAGGTAAGAAGGGGCATTCAGCGAGCATATGTTAAGTTCTGGTGTTATGTACATTTGCTGATGAGGATAGAACGGGAGAAAGAGTTTCAAATGTGTGTTCATTCTTTTAACTGAAGCAGTGTGGGGCCTGTTGTTTTCCCTCCTTCACCTCAGTAAGTCTGCATTTCACCTGCTTATAGAGTCTTTTGGCTGTGAGGGAGAGCAGTTTTCCACCAGAGATCCCAGGAGAAGAGACTGGTGGTTCGCACGCCCCAATGGGTGGTTGCTCTCTGCTCGATCAATTTCTTGCCACTTTTTCTGTGTACTTTTGGGACACCTGCTTTTCTTGTTAGCTGCCTGGAATTTTGCTGCTGCAACCAGTAGACCTGAGAGGACTTATGTGGTTATCTGGTAATATAATCTTTAATTTGATTCTGAGGCCCTCACTATACGCTACTGCTCTGACACTTGGCTTGCTACTGGCCATGTTATACTTCTCAACAGAGGAAGGTGTGTGCACACTGCAATCTGCCACCGTATGTGATTCCACTAATTTTGAAATGTATGCTCCTAACATTTTTGAAAATTAAGTCCTATAACTACGGTGGCCACTCTACGCCATGTTACTCCAGACACTGTTTCTAGTCCTGTGCTTCTCACACTTAAATAACGGATATCACGTGTTAGTTTAATTAGGTCCACTGACACTAAGACTACAATACCCAGAATGCATTACGTTGTCCAGCCTCTCTCACTCTTTATTAAAGCAGCAACGCATTTGGCGTCAATTTTGTTGGTTATTTATTTTTAGTGTATTGTTTTAGGTTTTTCAAGGGGGCACCTTTTAATCACTGGAAACGCGAACAGTGTAAAACTCTGCAGTGTCGCCGTTCAGATAGTGATGCACAGACAGGTGCCACGGCGCGAGAATAGGAGCCCCGCCCCTGGAGCTGTGCACTATTCATATTTGGTGCAGAGGGTTGTGTAGAGTGGCAGCTTTCTGACAAAACCACAGGTGTCCAGTGCATCTCCTTTAAGTCTTTGGTGTGTTCTCACTGTCGCTTACATTTGTTGAATGTCTGTTTTGGTAGACGTCCTGCTTTAAGAGAGGAAACTGATGTGGTAGTACTTTGGTGCAGCTTTGGATCCATTTCCCTGTGTTGCTAACCCTTCTTTACCTCTACTTTCTGTCTGCCTCCCATTAACTTACTCTTAGCTCCTGTTTGTTTTGCCTCTCTACCTCCCACCTCTACTCACATTTGCCTCCTTCATCTCTCCCTCTTCCTCTCTTGTTGTAAGTTAACTCTCTTTACCTGACCAGAGACTAAATCCCTGCCCTTCTCTCGAACTTACTTCTCTACATACCACACTCTGTGACTGTCACTTCTCTATACCACCCAATACATTTCTTTCTCTGTCGCACCTTTCTGTCCCATGTCTCATTCCTTTACCTAAACACTCCCTTTTTACCTGTCTATTTATACATGGCTACGTACCTACCACACTATTGCTCTACCTTTAAACTCTCTCTGTACGTCGCACCTCTCTTTCAATAAACCTCAGTGCCCCACAGCACTTATCTCTCATGACCTCAACCTGCCACCTCTGTCCGATCCTACCTCTAGCTCAGCTCAGCTCTCTCTCTCTCTCTCTCTCTCTCTCTCTCTCTCTCTCTCTCTCTCTCTCTCTCTCTCTCTCTCTCCTTTCTGCATCTCATCCCCCTTCATTTCTCTTCCATTTACTTCACCTCCCTCTTAATTTCATCTCTCTTTATCTTACCTTTTCTATCATTTTTGCCATCTATATCTTACCTTTCTCTACCTCTCATACACTATCTAGCCTCTCAATTTACCTCACCTATTGGCCTTCTATGTCTCTCTTTTTATTGATGTCCTCTTTCCCTCACCTTTCCCATTATTTTATTTCTTTCTCTCTACAATGCTCTCTCTACCTCTTCCACTCCATCTATCACTCCCTTTCTATCTCATTCACTGTTTCCGTTCACTCTCTCTGCTTCCAATGTCTCGCTCGTTTAATACATCTGTCTTACCTCTGTCTCTCTCTCCCTATTTCACCATTCTATACTTCTCCCTCGCCCTTCCTCTGTATTAGCCTCATCTCTCTACCTCATCTGCACCTCTTTTCTCTCTACTTCTCATATATTTCTATTTTTCATCCCACCGGCTCTACCTGCCTCTCTGCCTCGCTACTTTGTTTACCTGACCTGTCATTCTGTGCTTCACCTTTCTATTTGTGCTATCTCATTATAACTCACCTCTCTTCCTATCTTATTTCTCTCTAGACCTTGCCCCTCGGGTTGGCACCTTTCTTACCAGCCTACATTTAAAACTGCATGCCAGACCTCTAAAAACAAGCATTGGCATAGCCAAAAGGTCTCGCCTTTGGGACCTTATAAGTTTCTAGCCATGCAACAGTTGATGTTATTGCACCCAGGATATTGTGCTGCATAACTAAATACTTATAAGGTCCCAAAATACCCAATAGGTCTTGCCTTTGGGACCTTATACGTTTTTAGCCATGCAACGGTTGATGTTATTGCACCCAGGATATTGTGCTGCATAACTAAATACTTATAAGGTCCCAAAAGCGAGACCTATTGGCTATGCCAATGCTTGTTTAAATTGTCTCCTTTTACTGTCCTTCCTAAATGCAGGTGCGGCCGCAACAGGTAACAGCTGTGGGGGGGGCAGTATGGGGGTGGTGGACAGATGACAGGATAGGGAAAGTAAAATAAATGAATAAATAAAACCACTTACTCATACGCACTTACGAGTTTTTAGAATGCTTAATAAGCATCACCTTAGAGCTCTCAAATAATAGTTGGCACAACAGGACTCCTGGGAAGAATAGTCACAACCCTGCCCAATCTACCAACTTCCACACTAGGTTGCATTCACACTAGGCCTGGGCGGTAAATTCCGTTCCACTCGCGGAATTTGCGGAATTTGGGTAATTTCGCGTTCCGCGGAGAATGCGGAATTGCCAAAAATTCCGCGATCCGCGGCTTCGCGGAATTTTTTGCTTGTTCGCGCCTTCAAAATGCGTGTTCGCGAGATATTTCCCCCCGAGCACGCAAACAGCGTTCGCGAACAGGAAAAAAGCATCGCGAACGGGCGGAACAAGCAATTCCACGTGTTCACGGAACTTTTGCGTGCTCGTGGAGATGTTTTACCGTTTCGCGGAGCTTTGCGTAGCGCGACTACGCAAATTCCGCCCACCCCTGATTCACACACCCCTGCCAATGTGATCTCTACAATCCTGACTTCTCCTCACCTGAGATGGAGAACCATTCCATATCCTAACAACCCCACTAGACACGTTAGGTTCAAAGATCCACTTTCTGAAAGAGTCATTCGCTCCCTCTTCCTTTCCTATACCTCAACATCATCTGACTACCCAGACACTCTGGAACAAATCCAAACAATTCCTTAGAACCAACTCAGAGACCCTAGGACCAATTCAAGAGCAGTAAACAGCTCCAACCTTATGCAGGTTTCCATCACTCAGACCACCTCAGTGGCTACCATATCTCATCTTTAATGTATGCTACTCAATTGCAGATCAGCAGTAACGAACACAGAAGACATCGCTGGCCTCATCCTTACACATAAACTCAACCTCATAATTGTTACTGAAACATGACTAAACAATTCCTCTGCACCTGTCATTTCCTACTAGTTCATCCCACTCATAACATCATAAGATCAGTTAGATCCCACAGAACAGGGGGCGGTATCACCTGCATTCACCATAACAATCTTTCAGTGAAACAGTCAGAAACAGTTGCTCTGTCCTCATGTGAATACCTATCATCAACATAGCAAGTAACAACAGGCCATTATGCAAACTGCATGCAATCTACCATCCACCAGGAGATAACCTATTGTTCTTAGAGCAAATTATGGAAATCATCTCATCCAACACAGGACAGCACTGCACCCAGTTCTTCTTTGGAGATTTCAACCTCCACTGGAATGACCAGAATGACTCTGCAGTGAACAGCCTTAAAACCTTCCTAGATTACCTCAACCTGATACATATCTGCGACAGTCCTACACACAACAAGGGTGCAACCTTAGATCTAATCATTGCTAAGGCCAATTCCATTTTACTCAAATCTATGGTCCCCTGTGATTGCACAGACCAGCATCGCATCACCTTCCTCATCAAAGAAACCTAAACACTGGAAAAGGAGCTTAGGCAATATAAACCCGAATGATCTGACAGTCATCAGCAATAATATTTTGCCCCCTCCTGTAGAAATGTCAGATGTCCATGACCTCACAGATCATTTCAATAATTCCATGACGAACATCCTAGATTCAATTGCGGCCATACAGCTAAAAAGATTGCCACCAAAGACTCTAAACCATGGTACAATGGTAGCCTTAATGCAGAAAGATGCAATCTAAGACTTGTTGAATGTAAGTGGAGATTCTCTCTCTGTCCCTCGATCACCTGAAGCATCTGAGATCACATACGAACATCTATAACAAACACATCAGAACCTCGAAAGCAAACTTCTTCATAAACCAGCTAGATAAACTAGAAACCAACCCAAAAAACTATTCGAGCTGGTCAAACTTCATTCGAATAGCCAATCCAACCCTAACCCTACAGGATTAAATCCGCAACCAAACTGTGAGGATTTTGCCTCCTTCTTCCTGGAAAAGACAAAATAATCAAAATTGAGCTGATAGCAGTAATGGAGCGCCTTCCGGACTCACCACATCTCAGCCTACCCCCACCCTGAATCACTGAGCCCCCACCTTTCAAAGGGCATACCCCACAAAACAATGCCTCAAATTTTATAAGGAAAGTTACATTCTCAAAATTCTCACAGCTCTGAAACCTTGAAACCACATCAAACACCCTCTGCCATCAAATTTCTTCAATGAGATCAAATCGTTCATATTCCCAATCTGGACCAAGATAGTAAATGCCTCATTACGTCAAGGCACTATGCCAGATTGCTTAAAGTCTGGACAGGTAACCCTTATTTTGAAACAACCCATGACACATCATGCAGACCTAAACAACTTCCACCCAATCACTAACATTCTGACCCTGGAGAAGCTCTTGCAGAAATGTGTTCACATCCAACTAGGCAACCACTTAGAACAATTCCAACTTTTAGAACAATTCCAATCTGGCTTCTGACAATGCCATAGCACTGAGTCAGCACATCATTTACATAGTAAATGATGCGCTAGAAATGCTGGATGAAAAGAAATCCTGCCTTCTAATTCTCCTTAAACTATCATCAGCTTTCGACACGATTAAACACCTCCTAGACTTACTAGAGTGTAGGATGGGGCTATCTGGGTCCATCCTAGATTGGTTCCTGAGGTGGTGGGAAGAGATACGATTGTTGCTGAAGTTTCTGCTCATTTTAACTAGTTTTCACACTGTTAGAAGTTAGAGCAGATTCTCTTAGACTTTGAGGGGTGCTTCCTTTATTCTTGCAAGTATGAAGCTTCAAGCTAAACTTTTAATCCAATTCTGGGAGACTTCTACTGGAGTCTTTACTATGCTGGCACCGTCCGCACATTTCCAAATTTCCTTGAGACCGTATCCTATGAACTATTCTTATTCTAGACATAGATGCATTTTAGAAGGTATTCATGTTTGAGAGAGAGAATCTCAGTTTCTTTAAGGGGCAACTACTTCTATTTCTAATTCTCAGTTTCTGTATTGCTGTGATTAATTTGTATCTCATCCCACTGAGACTGAACCGATTGCGATATTTCAGCTTGCCAGCTGTAATCTTGTATCTTTTTAATTTTCTTCTGACATGCACATATATTTGATTGACTATTAATTAATCAGTAGTTTCGGGAACTCCACCTTAAGCACCTGTTGGCACGAAGAGTGGGAGCCATATCATAATGTTTCGAGATGAGGAAAGATTTATGGGAGAATCACAGTATATTGATAACTGATGCCAGCTACATAGCTGCCAAGTTGCTCAGGTCCATGCGTGATGTGCTGCTCCAGCACAGGTTTTTTTCTTTGAATTCTGGGACTTGTGGTCCTGTTTTATAATGACATAAACAAGACTACAAGTCCCAGAATTCAAAGAAAAAAAACCTGGACTGAGGCAACACATTACACATGGACATGAGAAATTTGGCAGGGCTGAATTCTTTAAGGTTTAGCTGGGTATTGTCAGTATAGATTTAAAAACCTTATAGTCTTGTAGGAGTGACTTTGGCTTCACTATATACATATTGATGCCAATGTTTCATTTTTTCACGTGATGCTATTTTGACAAGAGCAAAGTTTTATTATTATTCTATGATACTTTCATGCTACCAGAGTTCTTTGTTAATGTACTTCCTCTACATAACAATTTCACCTATTTACTAATACAGCAAGGAAATCAGTTGTAATGTCAATGGAGAGGAGAACATTAATAATAAAGAATATTTCTTGTCAGATTGCTGTGCTTGTGAGTCTTCTCAAATTCATGAGGGCCAGAGGTCTCATGAGGAACAGTGGGGCAAAAGTCTTAGAACTCTAGACAAAACAATTCAATGCGTATCCAGGGTGATGTTCTTCTTGCTTTGTGCAAACCCCGTTCAAGATCATGACTAAGTGCCGGGATGAAAATTGAGTGAGTGCGTGAACGGTGGGTGCTTTTTCTTGGTGTAGAAATGGACCTGGTAGAATAGGCACAGTATTCTCGCATCCAGTAATTTTCGGTACAAGCAAACTTGGCCCCTCAGATTCGGTTGAGACAGTATTCTCCCAGGGATACTGCTCCATCTGACTTGTAACGATGTTCTTAATTATTATTGTAAATTTTAAATGTTTACCAATGCCATAAAAATCAACAAAAAAGATTCATGTTCCAGTATGGGGTCTGAGAAAGGAGACTTACTATGTTATGCTGTTAAATGAACTGCCCATACCACTTCACTGGATGAATGTGTGACTCGAAGGATGGAAGCAACCAGACCTATTGGTTTTCCCAGTGCTTATTAAAAAGTGGTATAATATGAGAAGCTAATATTGTTTTAGGTATCACGATTGTGCAAATGATGAAGCAAAATAATGGATGCTAAACCTCTTACTACCATAATGTATTGTTGTTTCACAATAGCACTAGGCACTACATCCTGGCCGGTAACTCTACTGAATTTTAAAGACTTAGGGCCCAATTACGAGTTGCTTGGAGTTCAGGGGGCGGTAGATATTAATGATCTGAGAATTAGAATTGAAAGGGTTTGGAATTGAGAACAACATAAAGATGCAGAAGCTCTGGGTCATCTACCACATGTGGCTTTCTGATTTCGGGGACTTTAACACAGATACTTTCCAACTGCTGTGAGGAGGTAGAAAATATCATAGGGCCCATGGCTAGTCTGCCCAGTATTCCCCATTCAATAATTTTGAGTGCAATAACACTGGGCCACTCACAATCTGTCGGGACAAAGTTTCCCCAGGGATACTGCTCTGACCAATTCGTTATGATGGTCTGAATGTTTCTTGTCAATTTAAAATGCTACTCGGCTCTAAAAACTGGTAAAAGAGGGTGATGTTCCAGTACAGGGTGAGAGAAAGGAGACTCTCTGTTTTCTGATGAATGAGCTGCCCATCCCATTCAGTTATAAAATTGGAATGTGCCTGACCAGCACTGTCAATCACACATTGCATCTGTGAGTATGTAGATGCGCATGTTTGTGCATGCTGCATGTGTCGCTCCATAAAAGTGTGTGTGCATGCATGTGTGTGAAAGAGTATGAGTGTGCCTGTTGTATGTGGTGTCCTTATGCCTATAAATGTTCCTCTACTGACCTCGTGACCCCTAGCATTGTGAGACACCTCTGACATTTGATGCCCCCACCAAGCATGCAGGAGTCATGTCTAGCATAATATGGTCCACCGCTGATAACAAGTATTGGTAAAAGCATTGGGTTTTGCTTGTGTGATTAATAATAAGCTGTTTTTAGTTGTAAGTTGTAGCTGGCTGAGTAGTTGTACAATATAAGTTACAGAAAATCTGTTAAAGTGTTATGACTTGTTTAGGTGCAAAAAGGCAATGTATTGTGCTGTTACTACTGGGATAGTGCGAGTAACTAATAGCCACACTGTGAAAAATGGAATGAAAGAGGGAACTCATAGAATTAATTGATGGAATAGCAATAATATGTGTTTAGAGGAGTTCTGACAACTTTTGGGCCTGGTGCCACTGCACCTGCTGCACCATTCAAATCATGCCCATATTGCCTGCAAGATAACTACATTTGTGACTGCCAGTTTAGTAGTAAAATATAGCAATATTTGGGGGCCGATTCCGATCTCGGTCGGAGGCGCACCCAACACCATTCGGTCGGGAAAAAAGCCATGCGAAAGCCTGTTTCCCGACCGATCCGTACAGCACACCGAACGAGTAAGTACGATGCGCACAACAGCAAAGAATCCGGCCGAGCCGTACTCACCCAAACCAGGTCCTGTTCCCCGACCGAGGCGAATCCGGAAACGCCGAATCGAGTCGCACGGAAGGAAAAATGCAGCCCCGTCCGGCCGGACAACTACGATGCGCTTTCCGTACGCGCCGAACCCGTCGCTACGCACGGCACGTTAAAGCATCCGGGAGAGGCGCACATAAGCTCCGATTCACACCACAACACGATCCACGGCTCCGAGACGAACACGGCAGCGACGAGGACGACGCGAAGCGACGAGGACGCGGCGAAGCGACGAGGACGACGCAAAGCGACGAGGACGACACGAAGCAACGAGAAGGACGAACGACACGAACCAACCATGAATCCCTTCGTCCCGATCATACCAATATTCTACATATACTACCGGAACAGGCACGGACGCGTACGGCGCAGAAGGTAAGCCAGACACCAACCACAAAACACATACAACACGTACACGACACATCACACACACACAGAGGGATGCAGAATATACTTACACCAGCAACAGCAGCACCATATGGGCGGGATGCCCATCACCAATGCCACATATGCACACAGGGGCCTGAATGCGCACCACCACCCCTACCCAGGGGGGGCTGGATGCCTACCACCACTACCACCCTCACCCAGGGGGGGCAGGATGCCTACCACTACTACCACCCTTAGCCAGGGGGGCAGGATGCCTACCACTACTACCACCCTTAGCCAGGGGGCAGGATGCCTACCACTACTACCACCCTCACCCAGGGGGGCAGGATGCCTACCACTACTACCACCCTTAGCCAGGGGGGCAGGATGCCTACCACTACTACCACCCTCACCCAGGGGGGCAGGATGCCTACCACTACTACCACCCTCACCCAGGGGGGCAGGATGCCTACCACTACTACCACCCTCACCCAGGGGGGCAGGATGCCTACCACTACTACCACCCTCACCCAGGGGGGCAGGATGCCTACCACTACTACCACCCTTAGCCAGGGGGGCAGGATGCCTACCACTACTACCACCCTCACCCAGGGGGGCAGGATGCCTACCACTACTACCACCCTCAGCCAGGGGGCAGGATGCCTACCACTACTACCACCCTCACCCAGGGGGGCAGGATGCCTACCACTACTACCACCCTCACCCAGGGGGGAAGGATGCCTACCACTACTACCACCCTCACTCATGGGGGGCAGGATGCCTACCACTACTACCACCCTCACCCAGGGGGGCAGGATGCCTACCACTACTACCACCCTCACCCAGGGGGGCAGGATGCCTACCACTACTACCACCCTTAGCCAGGGGGGCAGGATGCCTACCACTACAAACACCCTCACCCAGGGGGGCTGGATGCCTACCACTACTACCACCCTCACCCAGGGGGGCAGGATGCCTACCACTACTACCACCCTCACCCAGGGGGGCAGGATGCCTACCACTACTACCACCCTCACCCAGGGGGGGCAGGATGCCTACCACTACTACCACCCTCAGCCAGGGGGGGCAGGATGCCTACCACTACAACCACCCCCCTGGCAGGATGCCTACCACTACAACCACCCTCACCCAGGGGGGCTGGATGCCTACCACTACTACCACCCTCACCCAGGGGGCAGGATGCCTACCACTACTACCACCCTCACCCAGGGGGGCAGGATGCCTACCACTACTACCACCCTCACCCAGGGGGGCAGGATGCCTACCACTACTACCACCCTTAGCCAGGGGGGCAGGATGCCTACCACTACTACCACCCACACCCAGGGGGGCAGGATGCCTACCACTACTACCACCCTTAGCCAGGGGGCCAGGATGCCTACCACTACTACCACCCTCACCCAGGGGGCAGGATGCCTACCACTACTACCACCCTCACCCAGGGGGCAGGATGCCTACCACTACTACCACCCTTAGCCAGGGGGGCAGGATGCCTACCACTACTACCACCCTCACCCAGGGGGCTGGATGCCTACCACTACTACCACCCTTAGCCAGGGGGGGCAGCATGCCTACCACCACTACCAGCCTCACCCAGGGGGGGCAGGATGCCTACCACCACTACCACCCCCACCCATAGGATGGACAATGCATGACACAACCAGCACACCACAACCTAGGGAATGCAAGAAGAAGACATCCCCCCAACACCATGACAAGCGTGTGTAGACTGTGTCAAATGCCTACAACACCGAACATGACTTCAAACAGACAATGTGACCCCCTAGCACATGTGCCACACAAATATGTGTGTGGCACACACAACGCAAGCAGGCCATGACCATTGTGGCAATGGGGTCCAAACCCCCATCATCACAGTGACCAAAAGGTAAGTGTGGGGTCCATAGCTGCAGCACATTTTGAACATTGTGGCAATGGGGTCCAAACCCCCATCATCACAGTGACCAAAAGGTAAGTGTGGGGTCCATAGCTGCAGCACATTTTGAACATTGTGGCAATGGGGTCCAAACCCCCATCATCACAGTGACCAAAAGGTAAGTGTGGGGTCCATAGCTGCAGCACATTTTGAACATTGTGGCAATGGGGTCCAAACCCCCATCATCACAGTGACCAAAAGGTAAGTGTGGGGTCCATAGCTGCAGCACATTTTGAACATTGTGGCAATGGGGTCCAAACCCCCATCATCACAGTGACCAAAAGGTAAGTGTGGGGTCCATAGCTGCAGCACATTTTGAACATTGTGGCAATGGGGTCCAAACCCCCATCATCACAGTGACCAAAAGGTAAGTGTGGGGTCCATAGCTGCAGCACATTTTGAACATTGTGGCAATGGGGTCCAAACCCCATCATCACAGTGACCAAAAGGTAAGTGTGGGGTCCATAGCTGCAGCACATTTTGAACATTGTGGCAATGGGGTGCAAACCCCCATCATCACAGTGACCAAAAGGTAAGTGTGGGGTCCATAGCTGCAGCACATTTTGAACATTGTGGCAATGGGGTCCAAACCCCCATCATCACAGTGACCAAAAGGTAAGTGTTGACAAAGTAAGAGGTGCAACTGCCAAACTGCATGGATGATTCCTGGTCACAGAACAACAAACACATCAGTGGCAAAGTAGTGTATGTGTCCCATTGCAACATAAATTGGGGGAGCCAAATCCTGCAGTGCAAATAAGACATAACTTTGGCCATGTGCAGACAAACAACACCCATGGGGGCTGACACCGTCAACAATCATCAATGACACAATGACAGAAGTGACCATCCGAATGCAGACCCACATATTTGCACCAATGGGCACACACATGCAGATACCCTGTGGAGACTGCAGATGTGAGGTGAACAGATACCATACCATGGCAGCAATGGGACACACAATCAACAATTAGCACCAAATGAGGGCTCTTGTCCCATCAGCCTGGTCATGGAAGTGCCAACGGAATCATCAGCACAGATCCAACACACTTGTATAGCAATGTTGCACTGACAACACAGATGAGTCCTTCCCCATTGATGCCCAAACCTGCATGTTCACTGGAGATGGCCACACGGTCAGGGAAGTAGACGAATAGAACAATGGCAGGCACAACAGATGTGCAGGGGTGGAAGCCACAGATGTGTAATTGCCAATCTAAGTAGGAAATCCCATTGCCAAATACTGAACACATGACACCCTCAGATGCTGCTATGGATGACATGGATACACCACAGGATAGGACACATTCCCCCTGGACCACATGGGTTCCTGCACAGTAACACTTCATTATCATGAGACCAAATATCACCATCACTGCAGCAAGGGCATGGTTAGCATCATCAACATCATGTACATCAGAAGCAAAAGCACTAGAGAACAGAAAGTTGCTTTATTCAGCATATGTGGCATTAAAAGTAGAAGTCCGGTAGAACATAAACAAAGGCCAATGGCCAGTCCATCAACAAAGTCACAAGTGGGTGACAGTGGCAGATGCCACCCTACACATGCCTGCACAAAACCAGGGACAATCCACTAGGAGGGGCAACCGGGGGGTAGGCCAGGCACCGCAGGGACAGGATCAGGGCTCACCAGGAGGAAGCAGGGAAGGGGTGGTGGGTGCTGGAGAGCCACTGACAACTGCAGTGGAGGTGTCTGACATGGTGTGTGCCGGCACAACTGGGGGCATGACTCAGATGTCGTGGGTGCCGGCACAACTGCAGTGGACCCTGCAGATGGAGTGGACAGGTCCGCCACTGCAGTGCCCAAGTCAGACAGGGCGGTAGTGGACTCCACTGCAGTGCCTACCTCCAGGGGAGGAGAATGGGGAACAGGCAAGGTGGGCTGGACAGAGGGGAGGACACCCTCACCACATCAGTGGCACAGACAAGCGCAGCGGGGGTGTGGTGCTGGGAGAGCAAGTGGCAGGGGGAGAAGGCCTGATCCTCTTGGGGATGGTATATCTGTGGGTGGGGGAACCTGGGGCAGGGTGTGGTGGGGGCACCTGTGCAGTGGGGGCCTGAGGGATGGAGGACGGAGACCTTGTGCCTGAGCTGCAGAGCGGTGGCGGGGTCTTGCTCTTAGGACTCCGGGGGACTTGCGGGTGGGGGCCTCAGTCCGTCTGCGCCTGGGGGAGGGTGTCCGGGGGCGAGGGCACTCTGCTCCGTGTGGGTGGGCTTCCTCTTCACCCAAGATGCTGGAGCAGCTGCATCGGTGGGGAAGAGGCCGAGGTCACTGAGGAAGAGCTGCTGTGATCTTTGGGGTTGCAGGTGAGGCAAGGGAGGGTGCTTTGGAGGGAGAGGGAACTGAGGACTGCGCAGTGCCCGTGGATGCGTGTGTGTGTTCCAGGGCCCCATCCCCTGTGAGTCTGGCTTCAGTCCCCTGAATGTGCGTGCGTGTGCGTTTTGTCATTGGCGTGTGTGTCAGTGTGCTGGACGTGTGTGTGCTGGTGTGTGCCTGTGCCGGTGTGTGTGTGCTTGGGACGGGTAAGGTGCTGGGGAGTGTGGATGGAGCAGAGGCAGGAGGGGTGAGGGACTGTCTGAGGAGGGACACTGCTGCCGTCAGGGAGGAGTCCATGGACCTGTTGCCCCTCTGTAGGTCAGACATGCCCGATGAGATGCCCTCCATGAACGACACCAGCTGAGTCAACAGCGCGGTGTGCGCATGGAGGACACTCAGCATGGCTGTCTGCCCTACATGGAGCTGGCGAAGGAGGTACACAGACTCCTCACTCAGGGCAGCAGGGGACACAGGGGCAGGGGGTGCGGTGCCTGGGCCAAAGGAGACACTCTCCCGAACATGGGAGCCTCCACGGACCTGGGGAATGGGAGCCGATGGGAGGGCGGTGGTGGTGCTGGTGGTGGCGGGGACAGCAACACTAGCTGGCTTGTGGTGGCTGCTGACACCCGCCTCCACAAGGGAGTCATCCTCCGAGTTGCTCTGGTCCTCAGCTGAGGTGGATGGTGCTGAGGACTCCTCGGTGTGGCTCCCCTCGCCCTCCGTGCCACTGGGTCCCTCCGACCACTCCTCGGCTGCTGACCCAGTCTGGCTCTCTGGCTCCTCCTGGTCCGTGGAGCTGTCCCCTTCCGTGGCCGTGGATGTATCTGCAAACAATGGGGAAACAGACAGACATCAGTCACCTGCACCAAACGCACACACCACTGTGAGCACAGCACATTACAGAGCAAGCCCTGGCATCATTAGTAGTACATTGCTAAAAGTGCCCTAACTGAACAGGAGAAGCCAATTGTCAGTCTGATGCCAAGCATGGCACTCACATCCCACATGGCCTTGCACCCATCTGTCTGGTGTCTGTTGGATTGCCACACCCCAGTTTGGACACATGCACCAAGTACACAGTAGTTGGACAGTGCAGAGGACACGGTGTGGCATGTGGACATGCACACATCACAGCTCTTGCCACTGAGTCAGTACAGGTTTCCGGATGAAAGGGATGCCCAGAGTCAAATAGGAAATGCATGTGATGCATACCAGCGACAGACACCATGATGCACCCATGTCCTGATAGCCAGCGCCACTATGGTGTGCATGTAGCACATGTCACTCCCCTGCAGGACCACCAATAAGTTGACACATGCCATGGCAGAGGCATGACTGCTAAGTCATACATCACTGTCTCAGTGATGTATGACTTGGCAGCCAGACAACAACACTATGCACTGTGTCACAATAGTAGGTCATGGGGAATGCAAGTCCTGGAGCTGCACAAGTGCACATGTACATCCCCCACACAACACATCATCTTAACCCTCATCTGTCCAGGTCACACCTATTGGACATATGGGAGACCTGTGACACTACCCTCTGAACCTGAGTCCCTCACAATTTGCTGTGAATGGGGAACAGCTGCCTGAACTTCACATTCGCATACCCCAGTCTGCACGGGCAGCTGATCAAACACCTATGTGACACACAAGTATCGTCTCCTATGGTCACATCTCCAGGGGCATGCTGAGCCCCTACCAAGAAACACCCCAGCAGTCCTGGCAACTAATCCACAGCACACTGACACAGAGGCAGACACCTGAGGGGTCAAATCACTGTGCACAATGTGTCAGCTGATACACGGGAGTGGGAGTACAGAGTGCATTGCATGGCCTGGAGTAGGCATGACTGTCCTGCTCCACATGAATGAGGGATGTGCCCTGGACAGTGGATAGCTGGCTATGTATGTGTGACACACGTAATCTGCACACTCCTGGGGCCCAAACATTGTTCCCACCCACTGCATGGGCGTGTGCCACATACCCCAGGCACATGTGGTGGCTCAGCTCAGCAAGTGGACCGCATATCAAAGCAACACGCAGATCACATGTCCAAACCCAGGCGTTGTGTGAACAATGGACCCACCCATGATGCCCACAACAGAGTTAGGGAAACAGATGCTGTCCCCCACCTTTAGTGAAGCAAACTGCATGGACATAGTCCCAAGTGACACAATTCCCTGAATGTAAGGGCCACACCTGGGTATCAGATGAGCAGTGGGCAGTGCACAATAGAGGGACATGGCTCCTGGACAACATGACTGCTGCACTGTGGCAGTTGAACCAGGCCAGAGGAGGGCACAAAGCATGTAATACAGAGTTCACAGTGCAGTCTTTGACTCACCCCTCCTTGCTGCTGTCTGGCCTTCAGCTGCCCATCCAGGTCTGGAAACACCACCGCCAGGATCTGGAGCATGTGGGGGTCAGGGTCCGTGTTCCGCCCCTCCTGCGAGGAGGCGACAGCTTCAGCTGGACCTGTGCAATCCTCCGGGTCCAGCCCCGAAGGTCCTGCCACCTCTTCTGGCAGTTGCGGATCCGGCGCTTGTAGACCCCCACGGACCGGACAGCCCGGACGATGTCCTTCCAGATTTCCTGCTTCCGATGGGCATTAACCAGTCAGGATGACAAAGTGAAAAGGCCATTACCACACATGCAACATATCCGTGCATGACACAGTTGTATATACATGTCTCAATCATAGGGGCACATGATGTACACAGGCAGTGCAAAGCTGACCATGGACAGTTTGCCAGACGTCACTACATGGTATCATTGCATGGGAAGTAAAACCATGTTCAAATGCACTGTCACTGCACCATACCTGTCCAGTGCAAGTCACTACACACTATGGGGGTGACAACTACTCAGTGAGCCTGCTAGCCAGTGGCGTGCAGACTCTCAGCCTTGCTAGTCACACAAAATGCACATTCAGAAAGGCAGTGCACAGAACACTCACCTGCTCCCCTGGTGTCCCATACTTGCTGTACTGTGGAAGTAGGCTGTCCAGCAGGGCCTGGTTCTCTTCAAGGCTGAAGGCTGGGGCACTCTCCACAGTACGTGCCATTGCAGGGTCCAGAGGGGCAGAGACAGCAGCAGTGCAGTGGCAGATGTCGTCCTGGAGCATGTAGTGCAGGCAAGTGAGCTCTCAGGGGAACAGCCAGCAATATATATGTGCTGGAGAGGCAGATACTGTCCCTTGTGTCCAAAGTGATAGGTCCAAGTCGTTTGCATCTTCTGAATCTGGCCAATCCATGGAATAGCAGCACCAAAACACGCCCACAGCATCCTTCAAATCTTCAACTTCATGACATACATGATTTTGCAACATTGTTGTGGGTGACCAACTGAATTTACAGCAACCGACTCGTTCGAAATTCGAAAACTCGTCCGTTGCCAGGCAAGCCCATTGTCAATGGGTGCGCACCGATCGGTCCATTGCGGTACAACGCGCACAGGGGTACAACGCGTACCCGCACACATTGAATGCAATGGGCCGGCCGGGGGCACCGATCGGTCCATTGCAGTACAACGCGCACAGGGGTACAACGCGTACCCGCACATTGAATGCAATGGGCCGGCCGGAGGCACCGATCGGTCCATTGCAGTACAACGCGCACAGGGGTACAACGCGTACCCGCACACATTGAATGCAATGGGCCGGCCGGAGGCACCGATCGGTCCATTGCAGTACAACGCACACAGGGGTACAACGCGTACCCGCACACATTGAATGCAATGGGCCGGCCGGAGGCACCGATCGGTCCATTGCAGTACAACGCGCACAGGGGTACAACGCGTACCCGCACACATTGAATGCAATGGGCCGGCCGGAGGCACCGATCGGTCCATTGCAGTACAACGCGCACAGGGGTACAATGCGTACCCGCACACATTGAATGCAATGGGCCGGCCGGAGGCACCGATCGGTCCATTGCAGTACAGCGCGTACAGGGGTACAACGCGTGCCCGCACACATTGAATGCAATGGGCCGGCCGGAGGCACCGATCGGTCCATTGCAGTACAACGCGCACAGGGGTACAACGCGTACCCGCACACATTGAATGCAATGGGCCGGCCGGAGGCACCGATCGGTCCATTGCAGTACAACGCGCACAGGGGTACAACGCGTACCCGCACACATTGAATGCAATGGGCCGGCCGGAGGCACCGATCGGTCCATTGCAGTACAACGCATCACTGTACATGTGACTGGCATATGTCAGCATGCCTGTCTCAGATGGACATATGCCAGCCACAGATAGCTCCCAGGGAGTGAGGGGCACACCTACATCACGACAGCCTGTCCAAACTTTATCATAAGGCATGTAAGGCTGCATTTCCTATTGTGTGTATGTTGGTGTACATGTTGTCCTGTGGGTGTCACCTGTGGGCAGCCACCCCCAGGCTGTGCACGTGTTCATGGGGACAGGATCCTGGGTGTTACGTGTACATGACCACTGTGATGTGCAACTGTTCATATCTGTGCATGTGCCATGGTCACATTTCACAGTGGTGTATGTGTATGTCATGTCACATACCCCGTGAGTCCCATGTGGGACTGGTATGTTTGAGCCAGGGTGTCCCAGTGGCACAATAGTGATGGTCCTCCACAGTCTTTGTGCATGTAGTGTTTACAATGTCTCTGATTTCATGTGCACAATGGGAGACAGTCTCCACATCCACGTTGTGTGTGCATGGACTCTGATGTTGTGCGTGTGTGTGTCACAGACGTCCATGTCTGTCCTGCCATGGCAAGTGGGGCCACTACCTGTGGGGGTCATGGTTGTTTTGCTGTGGTGTATACATGATACTCCATGTAATGCCAGTGTCCATGTGGCATTACAGGGTTCCCTGGGAATGTACCTGTCGTTGAGCTGTGGTGCCTGGGGCACATCTGTCCTCACATGTCACTGTGGGGGGTTATTGTGACACGGCAGCAGGAGATGGGAACTGTGACACGGCCTCATGATATCCAGTGGGCCAACCTGGGACTAATTGATGCCACCTGTTGGACCGTGTTGACAGATGTTGGCCATGTATGTACCATACATGTCCTTCCGGTACTGCACACTTCATGTAGTTGTGCCTCATAATGATGTATGTTGGGATCTTGAGTGTGTTCAATGCCGCATATGTGGGGTGACTGACAATCTTGCTTACTTCTCCTCTGCACTGCAGGGCTCCTGCTGTCCATCGACCATTCCCAGACCTGGCAACGATGGTGGAACGGGACAGCATCCGACGGTACCGCTTCACCAGGCAGCTGATTGAGGATTTGGCAGTGCAGTTGTCCCCACATTTGCAGCCTGGCCGGCCGTATCCTACAGCGCTGACCCCCAAGGTGAAGGTGATGGCAGCCCTACACTTCTTTGCCACTCGTACCTTCCAACATACTGTGGCGACTGCTGGTGGGATGTCACAGACCATGTTCAGCCGTGTGCTCCGCGATGTTTTGGCGGCAATGTTGCTCTTCCTGAACCGGTACATCTATTTCCCTAGACTGCGACGACTCACTGACGTGAAGAGTGACTTCTATGCCCTGGGGAGGATGCCGCATGTCATTGGCTCCATTGATGGGACACATGTGGCTTTGGTACCACCACAGGCCCAGGAGCAGGCCTACAGGAACCGCAAGCACTACCACTCGGTCAATGCACTGGTGGTGTGTCTTGCAGGCATGACCATCACACACGTGTGTGCCCGTTTCCCTGGTTCAGCACACGATGCCTTTGTGATGAGGAGTAGTCGCATCCCCAGGATGATGGCACAGATGCAGAACCAGCGTGCCTGGCTTGTTGGTGTGTACTGACTTTGTGCCATTGTGTGTGATCTGATCTGTAGTATTCCGCCCACTTTTCCAAGTCAGCTAATGTGCACTTGTCTGTCCGTAGGTGACTCGGGATACCCCAAAATGCCGTGGTTGCTGACACCCCTCAGGAACCCTGTGACACCAGCCCAGATGCGCTACAATGAGGCACATGGTCGGACCAGGAGAGTGATTGAGCGGACCTTTGGTCTCCTGAAGAGCCGCTTCCGCTGCCTGGACAAGACCGGAGGGTCCCTCCCATATGCCCCTGCGAAAGTGTGCAAGATTATCATCGTCTGCTGCATGCTCCACAACCTGGCAGTGCGGAAGGAGTTGCCTCTCATCCAGGATGACAATGACCAACATCCGCCACCTGTGGAGGATCCTGGCCTGGACCACGATGCCAGTGACGATGATGATGATGATGGTGATGGTGATGTCCGCACACAGCTCATCACCAACTTCTTTAGCTGAATGTGAGTATCCTGAGGTGTCATGTCAATGATGTGAGTTGGCATGATGTGTGGGTGGTGCTCTGGTGCTGTTGGAGTGTGTCCATGGGCTACTTGACTGGATGTGTGTTGCGATGTGTGGTGACAGGTGGGCTGTACTCCCCAACAGTGTTGACATGCTAACTTGGTTCTGGGTGGGTATCTTGTAACATGTATTGTGCATGAGTTTTGCTGTTCTGTCCTGTACTCCATTGCTTTTGACTGTGTGTCATTTCTGTCCTTCACAGGGTACTTTCAGATTCGTTTGGTCAACTGTGTCCACCGACGACGTGATTGCACTTCCAGGGTGGTAGCTGTTGTGTCCCTACAGGTGATGTGCGCCACACCCATGGACTTCCTTCCGTCTACAGTTGTTGACTGTGTGCCCACTGCCAGGTGGGATTACCTTGCATCTGTAGTGGTTACGACATGTTGCAACTGTGTAATAAACCTGTGCTTCACTTTGTGATGTGCGTTGTCTGTGGTCACACATTTGACTGCCATTTGCTTACTGCACCTGTGGGCTACTTGACTACAACTGGGAATGGGTGTGGTGTCTGTGCATTGCACCGTCTTCCCTGGCAACATCAGTGTCGGCAATGAGTCAGATGGCCTAGGTGTGTATGTGTTGTGTAGCCCTGGTGGTGTGTCTCCCTCATATGTGTCACGTTGCCTTTACTCACATGCCTGTGTTGTCCTTGCTGTTGCAGTTCGCATACACAGTGTCATTTTGCAGTTCATCATCCCCATAACAGCACCCACGTTGGAATCATGACAGAGGCAAGTATGGTGTATTAGTGTGTTTATTGTGATACATTTGTGTTAATAGTGCATAGGATGGGTAGTGCTGTACATAAATCTTGCAATGCGAAGTTCCTAGGTGAATTGAAAGTCCTGGTAGACAGGATCCCCAGTATCGGGGCCACAGTTGTCTGACACATTGGTCCAACTTGTACTCCCCATGCAATGTGTGGGAGTAGTGTTGCCGTCAACAGGGTGAACAGTCTGTGCACAAAGGCGAACATCCAGAACAGGTTCAGGCTTCCTGGGAGTTGCGCTTGGCCATCGGCCTCTCACTTTTCCCTCCTCGGACGACCCCTCTTCTTGAGGGGGGGCCCTCAAGTACAGGCTGCTACGGTGCAGGGGACTCTCCGCCAGAGTCATCCTCCCTCCCTGTGGCAGTTGCAGTTTGTTCGGCACCAGATGTTGTTGGCACACAGGGAGGTGTGGACTGGTTGCTGTTCATCTGGTGGAGGCATTGTAAAATGTCCCTGTGCACCGCCGTCATCTCATGCAGTGCATCCCACTTGGACTCCACGCGGGACATGTGTGAGTCCACGCGGGACATGTGTGACTCCACGTGGGACATGTGGGAGTCCAAGCGGGCATGATGGGCAGCCTGCTGCTGTTTCATGTCTCTGAGGAGCCCCACTACCTGGCTGAGGTCTCCGGTGCTGGACTGGTACGCATCAGCTATGCGTACCAGTTGTGGGTCATCATGCACACCAGCAACGTCTGCAAGCAGCGACCTCTGTGTCCCACCCCTCCCACCACCCCTGCTGACATGTGCAGTGTGTGCAGTGGCACGCACAGATAACCCTGGTCCACCTTGGGGGTTGGTGGTGGTGGTGGTGTCCATGGCCCCAGGTTGGTCCAGGGTCCCTGTGCTGGTGTTGCTCCTTGTTCTGTCCATGTCGGCAGGGATGGTATTTGTGGTGACAGTCGTTGGAGGGGTGGGTGCAGGGGGTGCAGCTGGTGGTCCTGCTGGTGCTGCAGCTGGTGGTCCTGCTGGTGCTGCATGTTGACTTGCACCGGATGTGCCAGGTTGGTCTTCATCGTCCGAGGAGGACAGAGGCTGTACGACGCCAGTGAGCTCCGCATCCTCTTGAGCCTGGGACTGGGACTCCTCAGCGTCTGCTGCTGTGTCCCCATCATCACCTGTTTTTGGGAGACACAAACAATGTATGTTATGTTTCTGCAGGCATGAATGGTTGACACACATGACAGTTTGACTGTGCCTCTGGGTGCGGGCCTGTACATTGCATTATCCTAAGTCGTCACAGTCAGGGGTTGATTTTGGTGTGGCACATTGTCCTGCATTATTTGGGCATTTCTATGTATTTTTTGGGGTGTGAACATGGTCTGCATTGGTTGTGTTTGGTTGACAGCCGGCCCTCCTTCCCACCCACCCAGCCAGTCAGTTATCCCACCATGGAACGTGCTTGCGTTGCAGGGAGTGGAAGTTGTCTCTCAGGATGTCAGTCAGTGGTGTCCTGCTGTTTGTTGGTGCACAGTTGCCAGCAGGGCCTTGTGCTCCCCACAGCAGTTGTCAGGACTCACGGGAGGTTTCCTCCTTCTAACTGTATGCTGGCTACCATTTTCCCCCTACAAACTTACCAAAAGTCAGATAATCCCTCAAGCTGGAGTGCTTGTTGGCACCGATGGAACTCCAAGATGGCTGCCAACATGCACATACTGCGACAGCACACCACTGTTAGCAGTCTAGTCTTTTAGGCTTCTTGACATCAGGTGAAGTGTGCTTCAACATTCCACTGTGCACTTCACTGAAGAAATAATTTGAAGAGCACCTGTTTTCCCAGCGTCGTGGAAGTCAGTTAGGGTAGTTGCGATAAAATCGGGGTTAGCTTAAGTCGGAACTACATTCCCTCACTAATCAGGTTAGTGTTAAACTTGTAGCTAATATAAAACATTCTGTGAGAAAAGGTTATCGTGTCAGAGGTAAATTTCTATTTAAAGAGAAAAAGGAAACAAGTCAGAATATATTTTCCTTCGTTTGAAAACTGGAAATACTTTTTCAGTAATTGCTTTCCTTAGCTGAGAAGATTAAATAAAAAGCTTTTTGAATCAGCTGTCTTTTTCAGCTGTTCCAGAATCTGTCAGACGCAGGCGTGACCTTTCAACACGCAGTGTCTTCTTAGACTGAAACTTGTTCACTCTTCTGAGAATTAATTAAAAGGTGAAGTCAGGGTCAAAAGCCCGGCATGTTTCTTTCTCATGCCATGTGTTAAAGAACTCCAGTAATGTTCTCCTCACGTATGGCAGAATAAATTGTGCTTCCAGCAAACATTAAAACCAAAGGCCTGAATAAAAGGAACGCTTCCTTTTAACATTTAACCTAAGTTCTGAAGCATTGTTTAAAAAACTAATTAAAGACAGAAAACCAGTCATCCTACTACAGAAACCCCAGTTCAAGGCCCACTCCAGTCTCTTAACAGTGAGTTAATAGAAAGAAAGAGAAACCCAAATAATACATAAATTAGGAATACAGAAATAAATACTTACCTTATCTTTCTTACATTAAGGAATAGCAGGATCAAGTGCAGATTGTACCTGAGAACGAAAAGGAAAGAGATCTGAGTGAAGACTTCTCATACAACCTAGCAAACAATACATGAGAAGTAGAAGAGAAGTAAGCTTCAGTAAACATTCTGGTAAGATAAGTTATTTATACACCATAGAAAAAAACAGTAAGTTAAAAGGCACAGTAAATAAAGGTTTTTACATGTTAATGTTGCAGTCCAGTAAGAAGAAGAAGACGTAGCTGAACAGGCAGAATATTGGAGCAGTCTCTTCTCTGTCCCCAACCCCTTTTCCCCCTTAGAACTTACCTGCAATGGAATACTAAAAGACCTAGCAGGGTTGGTTCTGAGAAGGGTATTGGGACCTAGCGTCATTCTGCTCCTGTGTGGTTCAGACAGCAAAAGGGATTTAGACCCTGACAGAGTGAAGTGCCCACGTTGGTACAAGCACCTGAGCAGAATGGCAGAAGGACTTGATTTAAAAAATTTGGGCGAGATTTTGAGTAATATACAAAGGGACTTGGAGGCAGTCAGAGAGGAAAATAAAATACTAAGACAGGAGATAATAACCTTTAAAACGGGAACACCAGCTTTGGGATCTAGGCCAAGCACCGCATCCTTTGAAACCCAGAGTCCTAACATCAGCACTTCATCCTTTGCCCCCACACAAGTAATCCACTCATTATCCCCAGTAATTCCTCTTGCCCCTCCAGAGCGATTTAATGGAGACCCGCAGAAAAGCGCAATTTTTTTGACCCAATGCTCTCTGCATTTTATGTGCCGTCAACGATCTTCCCCGATGCTCAATCCCGAGTGGCGTTTATCTTGTCCTACCTTAGTGGGGACG
Organism: Calotriton arnoldi; assembly: GCA_963921515.1. Classification (NCBI taxonomy): domain Eukaryota; kingdom Metazoa; phylum Chordata; class Amphibia; order Caudata; family Salamandridae; genus Calotriton; species Calotriton arnoldi. The sequence goes on along the minus strand of CAWUFW010023208.1, from coordinate 5,170 downwards.
CCGCCTCATGGTCCATGCCACTAGTAACCAAGGATGACCCAATTTTGTACAGTTTAGATGACTTCAAGAAGGAATTTCTCCGAATTTTTGATAGAAGAACAGCATCTCAAGCTTCAGACAACGAACTGTTGGAATTAAAGCAAGGAAACCGAGAACTCGTGTCTTACCTAGCCCAATTTAATAAACTAGTGGTCGAGACCAACTGGCCCGAGGATAAAAGAGCAGCAGTATTCTATAGAGGATTGCGAGAGGAATTGAAGGACGCTCTATCTCAAATCCCTAATCGACCCACCGATATCTCTGCCTTAGTGGATTTAACCTTAGAGATCGATTATCGGCAAAGTGAGCGGAAAGGAGAACGGCGGAAGGAGCTTAGACCAAGTGTTCCTCGTTTTGACCGTGTCAAAACAGAATCCACACGGACAGTAGAGAGTTCTTCGGGAATTGAACCCATGCAAATCGGTGTATTCAGAGGTCCACTCTCTAAAGAAGAAAAAGAAAAGAGAAGGCTGAACAAACTGTGCCTATATTGTGGAAGAAGTGGACATTTTGTCAAGAATTGCTTAAAAGACCAAAGTTGCCTGCTAAGGAGAAGGAAAACTAGAGGCACCACAGGTAAGGGGAGTTGGACCTGTGGATGCGAATGGAAAAACGACTCCAACAAATCACCAATTGGCAAACACACTACAAGTCTCCTCTCCCCATTTGGTTATGACTGTGACCTTAAGGTTTAGAGATGTGGTTTTGACAGGAATCATCGTCATGGTAGATTCTGGGGCAACAGGTAATTTCTCCGACCACAAATTCGCTAGCCTGATCGGTTTACAAGCTATCAAGAAGGAGAAAAGTGAGAAGGTCAGAGCGGTGGATGGTACGGATTTAACTTCAGGGCCCATAACCAGTCATACTGAATTGGTACACATGACTACTGTCGAAGGACACCAAGAGACCTTGCAATTTAATTTAATAGACGCCCCCAATTTCAACTGATTCTAGGTCTACCATGGCTAACGGAACACAACCCGTTAATTGATTGGGGAGCCCGAACTATTCAATTAAATTCAGACTACTGCACCAAAAATTGTTTCGACGACCAGACACATTCTTCTGTAATCTGCGCTGCCACCCAATTGTGTGAAGGTGGAGGTTCGGTATGTGCGATCCAAACTACCATGATACCAGATGAATACCAAGACTTTGCAGACGTCTTTGATGAGAAAAAGGCAGAGACGTTACCCCCACAGGCCCTATGACTGCAAAATTGATCTAGAACCAGGGGCTAATCTACCATGCAGCAGAGTTTACGCATTAACGGAGAAGGAAAACATCCATTTGAAGGAATACCTAGCTAAGAATCTGGAGAATGGATTTATCCGACCGTCGCAGTCCCCTGTCTCTTCCCCACTTTTTTCGTGCCGAAAAAGGGGGAGATCTCAGGACTTGTATTGACTTTAGAGCGATTAACAGGATAACTGTGAAGAATCGTTATCCATTGCCTCTCATTTCGGTACTAATTGATCAAGTGAAGGAAGCAAAGATATACACTCGCCTAGACCTACGAGGAGCGTACCACTTGATTAGACTCCGGGAAGGCGACGAGTGGAAGACTGCGTTCAGGACCAAATTTGGCCTTTATGAGTATCTTGTGATGCCATATGGTCTCTGCTAACGCACCAGCGGCCTTCCAGTACTTTATCAATGATGTTTTAAGTGAATTCATTGACCGATGCGCTATAGTATACATAGATGACATCCTGATTTATTCCAACACGGTTGAAGAACATCACAACCAGGTCAGAGCAGTTTTACAACGTCTACGAGAGAACTCTCTATACGTTAAATTGGAGAAATGCCTCTTCAACACAGATACAGTAGAATTCCTAGGTTTTGTGTTATCACCTGCAGGAGTTCGAATGGATGAGCAAAAAGTGAAGGCGATAACAGACTGGAAATCTCCTACCAGTATCAAAGAGGTTCAAAGCTTTATCGGATTCTCTAATTTTTACAGACGATTCATTAATGGATTCTCCAATAAGATACTTCCGCTGACTCGTCTTCTGAAGAAAGGAGTTCCGTTCCAATGGTCAGAAGAAGCAGAAGAAGCTTTTCAGTTGATGAAGGACAGTTTCACCACAGCACCGGTGCTGCTTCATGCAGATCCCTCTGAGCCTTTTTATTTGGAGACAGACGCATCGGACCTAGCCATCGGGGGAATACTTTCTCAGAGGCACAAGGACACGGGACAGTTACACCCGGTGGCATATCGGTCCCGCAAACTCAACCCTGCGGAATGCAACTATACGATTACAGAAAAAGAACTCTTGGCAATCAAAAATGCCTTCAAAGATTGGAGGCATTACTTAATGGGGGCAAAACACACTGTAACGGTGTTTACGGACCACCGCAACCTAAAATTTTTGCGATCTGCTCGAACTCTCACACCACGTCAGCTGCGTTGGTCTCTTTACTTCGCGGACTTTGATTTTGTTATCACTTTTCGTCCCGGATCCAAGAATGGAAAGGCTGATGTCCTCTCTAGACTCGACACAGAAAATCAAACTTCAGTCATTGAAAACCAGCAAATCATACCTGATGGAAAATTCATTGGAACTATCTCCTTAGAACCTTTTGAACATCACGTTCGAAATTTGATGACCGACCTTGAAATGGAGAACTGGGCCACAGAAGATCCACAACGTTTCATTCGCAATGGCCTCCCCTATTTAGGTACCACCCTGTATTTACCCACCAAGGAGCTTCAGCTGAAGGCAATGCAGGAATGTCACGACAACCCTCTGGCTGGCCACAAAGGTGTTGTGAAAACCGAAGAATTACTCAAACGTCGTTTCTGGTGGCCATACATGTGCTGAGACGTCCGTCAATATGTGTTAGGCTGTGAAATTTGTGCACGGGGAAAATCGGACAGACAAGCTCCTAAAGGTCTCCTACAACCCATGCCAACCCCCATATCCTTGGCACACAGTCTCCTTAGATTTGATTGTTGATCTACCTTCTTCCCATGGGTATGATACCATTCTTGTAGTTGTCGACACTTTTAGTAAGATGGCACATTATATACCCTTCAAAGGTACACCCACTGCTAAACAATTGTCCCAACTTTTCAATCAACATGTTATTCGCCTTCATGGGATTCCTAGGGTCCTCGTTTCAGACAGGGGCTCTCAGTTCCTATCACGATTTTGGAAGGCTTACATCAAAGGCCTTAATATTGACCATCGTTATTCCACCAGTTTTCACCCAGAAACTGATGGTCAGACTGAACGCATTAACCAAGACCTAGAACAACACCTCAGACTTTATTTGTTAGATGAGGAGGGTGACTGGCCTGACCACTTATGGACTGCGGAGTATGCTCACAATAATGCCCTAAATGTATCCACTGGCCACTCCCTTTCTTTATAAACTCAGGCAGACATCCCAATTCTCATGCTAATTTTGATGATATTAATGTTCCTGCTGTTCAAGATATTGCCCGACAGTTAACTAAAATTCATCACTCAGTAACCCAGAATTTGTCGATCGCGAAGGATCGTTACAAACACTTCGCTGACCGAAAACGTAAAAAGAACCTGAGCTTCATGTAGGAGACTTAGTCTGGTTGAGTACAAAAAATCTCAGACTCAAAGGTCCCCGTAAATTTCAGCCTCGTTTTATGGGTCCTTATCCAATTGAGAAGGTCATAAATCCAGTCACTTATCAACTATCTCTTCCTGGTTCTACCAAAATTCATCCAGTATTTCATGTTTCTCTCCTTAAACCAATTCAACCGGGGTTGCGTAGGGTTTCCCCTCCTGATCCTCTGATGGTTAATGGTGAGGCGGAGTACGAAGTTAAACGAATTTTGGATTCAAAACTCATCCGCAATGAAATTTTCTACCTCATTGATTGGCAAGGTTATGGACCTGATGAACGTTCCTGGGAAAAGAGTACTAATGTCCATGCCCCCCGTTTAATTAGAGCCTTTCATGCCAAATTCCCTGCCAAACCACGACCGGAGGAAACCCCGTTGGGAGGGGGTACTGTCAGGACTCACGGGAGGTTTCCTCCTTCTAACTGTATGCTGGCTACCATTTTCCCCCTACAAACTTACCAAAAGTCAGATAATCCCTCAAGCTGGAGTGCTTGTTGGCACCGATGGAACTCCAAGATGGCTGCCAACATGCACATACTGCGACAGCACACCACTGTTAGCAGTCTAGTCTTTTAGGCTTCATGACATCAGGTGAAGTGTGCTTCAACATTCCACTGTGCACTTCACTGAAGAAATAATTTGAAGAGCACCTGTTTTCCCAGCGTCGTGGAAGTCAGTTAGGGTAGTTGCGATAAAATCGGGGTTAGCTTCGTCGGAACTACATTCCCTCACTAATCAGGTTAGTGTTAAACTTGTAGCTAATATAAAACATTCTGTGAGAAAAGGTTATCGTGTCAGAGGTAAATTTCTATTTAAAGAGAAAAAAGGAAACAAGTCAGAATATATTTTCCTTCGTTTGAAAACTGGAAATACTTTTTTCAGTAATTGCTTTCCTTAGCTGAGAAGATTAAATAAAAAGCTTTTTGAATCAGCTGTCTTTTTCAGCTGTTCCAGAATCTGTCAGACGCAGGTGTGACCTTTGGAACGCTTCCTTTTAACATTTAACCTAAGTTCTGAAGCATTGTTTAAAAAACTAATTAAAGACAGAAAACCAGTCATCCTACTACAGAAACCCCAGTTCAAGGCCCACTCCAGTCTCTTAACAGTGAGTTAATAGAAAGAAAGAGAAACCCAAATAATACATAAATTAGGAATACAGAAATAAATACTTACCTTATCTTTCTTACATTAAGGAATAGCAGGATCAAGTGCAGATTGTACCTGAGAACGAAAAGGAAAGAGATCTGAGTGAAGACTTCTCATACAACCTAGCAAACAATACATGAGAAGTAGAAGAGAAGTAAGCTTCAGTAAACATTCTGGTAAGATAAGTTATTTATACACCATAGAAAAAACAGTAAGTTAAAAGGAACAGTAAATAAAGGTTTTTACATGTTAATGTTGCAGTCCAGTAAGAAGAAGAAGACGTAGCTGAACAGGCAGAATATTGGAGCAGTCTCTTCTCTGTCCCCAACCCCTTTTCCCCCTTAGAACTTACCTGCAATGGAATACTAAAGA
>CAWUFW010023207.1:0-79911 GCA_963921515.1 Calotriton arnoldi | reverse complement strand
TACGATACCCGGCGTAAAAAAATCCGCCAGGCATGGAAGCGGCAAAAATCCGCCCGCACACACCGTCTGAACACCGACCACGCCATTACGATTACACAAACCGAAAACCGCCATCGGCGGAAAAATCACACAAAATACCGCCCGCCATCGTCCGAGTCGGAGTCAAACCGCCCGCCACGGACGGAAACACGCACGACAACACAAAACCGCCCGCCCTCACGGCCGACACACCGCACGTGAGATTACGATCGCACGCCATGAGCGCGGGAAAACAACAAATATACCGCCCGCCAGCGCAAACAACGCCGATGAGAATCGACACGGCAGAAGCCATGGCGCCCACGTCCCTGCACAGAAACCATCCGCTGACAAAAACAATCGCACACAACATGGCCAACAAGTCCACACAGCAAGGCACGCACAAATACACAAGCACAGTACACATCCCGAAAACACCCCCTGGACAAACAAAAACTACAAAGGCCAGAACCCCAGACACAACACACCTGAAAACAACAGACCATGAGGACACACCCACATAGGTAAGTACAAAAGCAGCACTCCCACAGACCACAACCCCTTGCAACATTGCAAACTAGAGAGGAGAGGAGAGGACACAGTGACACAGCAAGGACAGCAGCACACCACAGAAACGCACACATCACAACCACCACCACCACCACCACCAAACACCGGCACCACAAACCCCCTGCACATTACACAACACACACCGCACCAGCACCACAAACACCATGGCACCACAAAGAATGCCCAAGTTCACGCCCATTGAGCTGACGGTCATGGTCGACGAGATCATCAAGGTGCACCCACAAATCTATGGGAACATGGTCCAGCACACACCACTAGCCACCAGAAACAGAATGTGGAACCGGATCGTAGACCAGGTCAATGCAGTCGGGACCCTGCCCAGGAACAGAGTCGAAATAAACAAACGGTGGAATGACGTCAAGAGCCTGGTCAAGAAGAAGGAGACCAAGAACAGAGAGCTGGCAGCCGTCACTGGCGGAGGGAATCCCGCGCTCTTCAAGACCTTCAAAGCGTGGGAGGAGAAGGTGCGAGTCATCATACATCCCGAGATCCTCGCTGGATTAGCAGGGGAGTGGAGGCTGGTAAGTACAAACTAATGTATACCAGCACACCGCTATGTACTCACATGCACTACCACCATGCCACAGCTCCCAGGGACAAACACCCCCATGTCCAGCACACAATACACAACACATCACACACACATGCAACAGACACCACCACACACAGCCCAAACAGAACAACTGTAAGATGCGTGGGGACATGTGTACACTCAGCCAGCCACGTAACCACCAACAGGTCCCCAAATATGCCAGAAGCGCCACAACGAGCACCCACCACACCCATGTGTCCGCCACAGCTGCACTAACCGACAAGTAACAGGTAAGTGGCAGGAACACAAAGTGCAGTGGGTGGGAGGGTGGACAGCCCAAGTACAACACACACCAGGCCCCTAGTCCCACAGCACAGCAAGGAGGAGCATCCCCCACACCCCACAGCCACGTGTCAGCCACCGCAGTGCACAACGACAGCCGAAAGGTAGACATCACGGTCCACAGCAATCGGTGTCAGTGGGTGTCCAGCCACCACCACGACCCACAACACCCCCACCCCCACAGACCTGCAACATGGAGCACCCCCGCTTAGAACCATGTGGCATCCAGTACAGTGCACGCCTGAACAACCTGCAGGTGGGAAACTGGACAGGGCTGGATTACTGGAGGCATGAGGACCGTAACACGACCAACACATGGGACATGTCACGTAGCAGACGAACACGCAGCACCGCCCACCGTCACGAACAAGTGAACAATGTGCACACGGACATGAACCACAGACTCACACCTCACATGACCCATCACAGACACAGCAACACCCAAGGAGCCACGTCTGCATGCACAAGCCACACTGAATATAGTACCACACGGCAGCCACTGTGCAACTCATCACACACAACCGAAACACCATTGAAGTCCTGTCCATGTAGCCCCTACTGCCTGTCAACCACACACCCCACAACTACGCCTATGTAAGACAAACAACACTAGACGCAACAGAGCGGAACAACATAAATGCACACGAACACCACTGAACCCATCAAACACACAGACACACCATGCACATACAACATACCATCCATCCCATCCGTCAGCCCCAGTCTCATGAAAGGCATGTCATCCGCACAGCTGCCACACATACAGCAGTCACGCTAAGATACATGCCCATGACCAACCATGTGCCAGAAGTCAATGAAGCGCATGCCACACTGTGAGCAACAACACACAACATGGGCCACACCCCCCACGAGCACTGCAGTGATGCACATGGCACAGGGCAGCACGCACACCAAGGAGATGGGACAACTGCAATACGTTGGCTGGCACACAACCATCACTCACTCATAACGATGCGTCCAATGCCATGTCCAGTAATCACAACAGACAGCAAATATGCAGGCCATGTCAGGCATGCACACACCTCAGACCATGCACTGTCATGCTGCCACAACACATGTCACGTTCGGCACCCATGGCTCACAGCATGTACCCCAAAAGCATATTCCCTCCCAAATGCGAATCTGGGGCATGGCCCCCATGTTGCCATATGCGTTCCTAAGCGTTCCATTTGAACCCCAAAAGCATATTCCCTCCCAAATGCGAATCTGGGGCATGGCCCCCATGTTGCCATATGCGTTCCTAAGCGTCCCATTTGAACACCAAAAGCAAAGTACAAAACCAGACCCAGGATGGGCCAGGAGCCCGCATACACCAGAGTCACAATAAGTAGGGGCACAGCAACACACCCATCGGCATGGCCAATCCGTCCCATGCCACATGTGCACAGCACACAGTCCCATTGCCAAGCACACACAACTACAAATGGTACAGCCACACACACGCCTCCGGGAAACCCATGTACGAGATTGCACGAACTGTTAATGTCAGACGACAAATACATACTTCGCCAGGTGCAACACAATAACAAATCTCATTCTCTCCACAGGTGACGAACTGCTGGATGCTGGGGATGGAGACAGCAGCCAGCACAGCCAGCCTACAAGCCCCCAACGAGGACACACGGATGTGGAGGATCTGTCCTCCTCTTCGGACACGGACCACCAAGCAGGCCCATCTGGTGTGGCAGGGCCCAGCCGCTCCCAGGACCCCTCCTACCCACCAACCCATCATCCAGGGCTGCTGAACATTCCCAGCCCCCTGCTGCCACTGTCGTTGCGGCCACACCCACGGTCATTGCGGCCACACCCACGGTCATTGCGGCCACACCCACGGTCATTGCGGCCACTGCCGCAACCGCCACCATCGCCGCACCAACCACCACCGCCGCCACCACCACCACGTCTTCGCTGGCACCAGCCCCAGCGCAGGTGGTGGCCCGGCCGACTGGATCCACCCTGGGAGCCACAGCGAGGACCGTGGTGAGCAATGTGGCTAGTGGGCAGGCCGGTGGCAGCAGGACTGGTAGGAGGAGCAGGGTCAGGGAAACGCCAGCCTCCCTGGGAGCCATGCCCTGCCTCAAATGGCCAGAGTCCTTGGGGCCTATGAAGAGGCCCAAGGACAATGGGCCAGGTCAGCTACAGACATGCGTGAGGTGCTGGGGGTGCTGAGGTCCATGGACGCCCGTATGGGCCAACTCGTGGACCTCATGGGCCAGCTGGTGGTGGCGGTGAGGTCACAGCCAGGGACAGCAGCTCCCCCTCCGCCACCACCTGCCGGGGCGCAGGGTCGAGCAGCAGTGTCCAGTTCCCCTGCGTCCACAGCCATTGAGCACACCTCAACCACCAGCATGTCGCAAGCAGGCACCCCCCCTCGCAAACGTGGAAGGGGCCGTCCGAAGTGGAAACAGATCTTTGGGAGGACTTCGCACGCTCCAGACGCAAGTGAGGCAGCCAGCCAGCCTTCCTTGACCACCCACTGCATTGACTTGGACTACGATCCCACTCCACACAGCCATCTGGATGGCATGTGTGTGTTGGACTATGGACATAGAACCAGTGGGTACACCCTGAGCATCACGCAGCCATGACCGACAGCTCATTGTCACTGCACGCACCACTTTTGTCATCACCTTACACACAATCACATGTCACAGTTTGAAATAAATGCACCTCTTACACAAACTGCTGTTTGTGCCCTGTGTTTTATTTGTACGGAATACAACGGCCACCTTGGGCGGAAAGGCACCTGATGCGTGGCATGGCAATGGAACCGGAGGGCCTGTAGGGACCTAGGGGTGGGAGACAGAACAGGAGCACATTCAATGAGTGTGTCACACACCCATCACACAGTACATGTCAACAACTACAAGCAATGTACACACATCGCACAGAGCAATAGGGCACAATGCCACAGCCACCAACAGTGGCATACTACCCTGGCCATGGAGCGTTGACACACAGCACGCAGTGAACAAACGGCCACCCTGACACAGCACACACACACCTGCACAGATACAGCCACATCAGCCGTCGTACATGGACACTCACCGTCAAGTGAAGTAGTGGGCGATGAGCTGCTGCCGCACATTACCAGCTTCCTCCTCTCCGCTGTCCTCCTCACTCGAGCTGTCCTGGTCTGCGGGCTGGGGCCCTGGTTGATCTCCGTCATCCACGATGAGGGGGATCTGCTTCCGAATGGCCAGATTGTGCAGCATGCAGCACGCCACCACTATCTGGCACAACTTCTGTGGGGAGTACGCCAGCGCACCCCCGGTGCGGTCCAGGCACCTGAACTTGGACTTGAGGAGGCCAAAGGTACGCTCGACCACACGTCTGGTCCTCCCATGTGCCTCATTGTAGCGATCGTCTGCTGGGGTGCGAGGATTCCTCAATGGAATGAGCAGCCATGCCCCATTCGGGTATGCAGAGTCACCTGGGTGTGAGGGACACAGAGAACCGTTGCTATTCCAACTGGACAGGGGACAGCATCGCACAACCAGCACGCTACACCACTCCACATACTCACCGACAATACAGCCACGATCCTGTTGCAGATTGGACATCAGTCGTGGCAAGATGCTGTTGCGCATTATGTGTGCGTCATGGGCCGAGCCTGGGAACTTTGCACACACGTGGGTGATCACCATGTCCGCAAGGCACACCACTTGCACATTCAGGGAGTGCGTGTGCTTCCTGTTGCGGTACAGGTGCTCAGTGGCCTGTGGTGGAACAAGGCCAACATGTGTGCAGTCAATGGCTCCAATGACGTGTGGGATTCTGCCAAGGGCATAGAATGCACCCTTCACTGCCGCCAATTCACGAGTCCTGGGGAAGCGGATGTACCTGTTTCGGTACAGCATCATGGCTGCCAGTACATCCCTCAGCACCTTGCTGAACATGGGCTGGGACATCCCTCCTCCACTGCCCACTGTGTGCTGGAATGACCCAGTGGCGAAGAAATGCATGGCGGCCATCACCTTAGCCGTGGGGGTGACAGCTGTCGGATACACCCTGCGGGGACGGAGATGGGGTTCCAACATGGCACACAGTCGATGCAGGGTTGGCCTGTCCAGCCGAAACTTCCTAATGACCTCTGTATCGTCCATGTCCGCCAGCAATTGGTATGGGCGGTCAATGTTCGGTCTCCGCCTAGGGAAAATGGCAGTGGACACATGTCAAAGCAACACAACACATAGCAATTTCGCATACACATCACTGACATGACTGAGCAAGCACATGAGCCACAGCCCAGCTGTCAAGCTGGGACGGCACGGCCACAATACACTTACACAGGTCTCCCAACAATGGCAATGGCTAGTGATACAGACCACTGCCATGTGCATGCACATGGGGATCTAGGCCCCAATGACTTGCGGGGCGTGCTGATGGGGACTGACTGCATATTCGTCAAGCGGCAACGCCACGGCAACATGAATGTCTGCTGAGCATGGAACTGCTCCCGAGGCTGGATGAGTATGGCACACGACGACGACGATGTGGGCACAGGCTGAGCGGCCAAAACAAGTGGGACCTGTGGCACGAGGGGATATGAGACAGTAGTAGGTGTCAGCACTGCACCCTATGTACAGCACTGTACGGATCACACCTCCCGAAACATTGACAGGTGTCCACATTGACAGCCCCATGCCAAGACGGCTGTGTGCTTGCAGTCACACATCACAGGTGAGAGGTTACATTGCACGTGCCAGGTGGCAGACGTACATAGTGGGAGCTGGCATGTGTGTGCATGTGTCTCCTGTTCAGGATCCACCAGATGGGTGCTGACTCTGTACTGACCATTGGACACAGCATGTTCCGTGGAAGGCTTGTGTGTGTGGGATGGTGGCACTGGATGTGCCTCCGTTGGGTGGGGGGCCATGCACAGGGCGGGTACGTCGATGATTGCGCATTGTTGGTCACGGTGGGTGCACCCACTAAGATGTGTTGCCCTGTGTTCAATTCCTATGTCCGCATGATGATGGACTGTAGATGTGGGCAGACTACACATTGGTCGATGTGCTGTCTATATGCATGTGCCCTCACACCACGCACAGCTGCCCCTGCACATGTGACCCCTGCTGGACTCGCTGCTGGGTCTGTGGAGCTGATGCACCTACTGTGCGTGGGGCGGACAGCTCTCCTCACTTCCCTCATTGCGCATGTCATGACTTTGCCGCAGGTGACATGGATCATGGAGGGCCCACATGTACGCGTGGGTAGGCTACACATGATTGTTCACTGGTCGCCACCCCCAGTCAGTGTTTCGAATGGGAAGCTTGTCGTGCTGGTGGTATGTTCGATGTGGAGGATGGGCGGGCCTAGGTGCGGGCTTACATTCCGGACATGGGGGGGTAGTTGGATTGGCGACTAGTTGCAGTACACACGGGACACGTCTCTTCCTTTCCACATCTGGGTCATCCCTTGTACTCACTGACAGTGATACAGTCATCTTCGCCCCAGCCCTCATGTCCTCCCCTCGCTCCCCCAATATGCATGTGCACCTGCGAGGCTAGCGCTTGCACAGGCAGCCCCAAGCTCGCACCAGAGAGGGCAAGGAGTGTATGTGTGGGTCCAGTTGCACGAGTGGGCTGTCTCAGGGTATGATGTGTTGCGGGACGCCGTCCACCTGCGTGGTGCCCCAAATGGAGACCCGGCCTGCATGGACTATGCATCACAGTCTTCGCCTTCCGGATCCGCCACCTGCGACACCCAGTGGCTGTGGCTGCCCTTGCGGCCAGGCCGCGTCCGTCTGTGACTGATGGCCCACACATTCACTCTTTGGCCTCTCTGGGGAGGGCTCGGGGGTGGTGGCGCACGCGCTTGCACTTAGTCGCAATGGCATGTGGCGTGGTTGGTATAATGGGCAATGGATGGGATGGTGCGAGCCACCTCCCGTGACGTCAGTGCTGCTCGTGCTGTGGTGCGTCCCCCTACACTTCCATTTGACTTGTGCCATGCTAGACGTTGAGGTTCTATTGCCTGCGTGATATGACCAGGAGGAGCGCGAGGAGACCTCTCACACACCATGCTCCACTGCCATCCCGTGCCCTGTATCGCCTGTGCGGATTGACTATGTTGGGGTTACACCTGGTCGACTGGGGCTGTGTGTGCCTTGTCAAGGGGCATGGCGGGCGCACAACAGGATCCAGCTTGTCCACAGAGGGTGGGCTGAGGTGCGCCTGGTACCGCTTTGTACGTGTGCCCGGCTGCTGTGCACACACGTGTTCACTCCCCCGACAGGTGTCCTCTCACAATGCCCAGGGAAGCGGTGGTGTACTGTTCATGACCCCTCCCAACACGGCGTGCTCCAACTTGGCATGTGCGCATCTACCCGTCACACCCACCCACCTGAGCACTGCGTCCATACGACTTCACACGACACATGTGTGTCTTCCACAGTTGTGCTACTCATTTGCGTTGACATCCAATACCAGTGGACTACATGGTCATGTCACGACTGCCGTGTTCTTCACATACTCTCATCCTCTCTCATTCGTACTTGTGAAATGAGTCAGCGGAGACAGTTTTGGTTTCAAACATTATATTGAGTCTTCTGTCCTCTGTGATGCAGTATAGTGGACACTACTGGCAGCGGAATACATGTTGAGGATATACTGAGCATGATTGCAAATGGGATAGGGTGTGGGGTTACATGTGATTGGCTGTTGCATGTGGGATGTGGGCTTCAGAGTTACATCTGCTTGGCCAAGGCTGTGCTAATGTACATTTACGTATAGCTGCGGAGCTGCGGACTTTGACACAGACGGTATACATGTAGCCTACCAGACCGCTTGGCATCATGGGCACAGTCCATCTCAGTTCCAAGTGACAGGTTTGCTGCGGTTGTTCCTCATGCACGCGTGCATGTGAGATGACATCAGGGCATGTGCTTGCGTGCATGCAGCGGCGTGCCACTTGTTGTTGCACTGTGGTGGTTACTGGACATGTCACAGTCACTGAGGTCGTGTTGTTGTTGTATGCACTTGTCGTCCATGCAAAGGTCCTGGTATGGGATTCCCGGGGCGGGGGTGGGAGGGGTGCAGCACCCACAGACTCCAGGCGACCTATTCATGTCCACTGAGCGGTGTGTGTGTCCATGGGCGCTGGATCCATGTCGTGTCCTGGTTGTTCGTGCAGTTCCGTCCATGTGGGTGCGATACACAGACCTCATGCCACTGCCTCCCACGATGCATGCGGTGTTCCTGGATGTGATGGGGAACAGTGTGCATGTCCCGGTCATATCCGATGTCATGGCGATGTCGTTGATGGTGTGGTTACAGTTGCCGGTCGTTTGGTATGGCTGTTGTGGTGGTGACTGGCCAGTCCGTGCGGAAGCTAAGCATGGGTGCGGGGTTGGACATCATAGGTCAATCGGGGAACCTGCGTTGTGGTCCGACGAATTTACAGGTTGTCAGGTATGCGATGCCGTCCAGCAGGGCTTCCATGTCATTGGTGGTGTACATGTTTGCCAGCCAATGTAGCGGATGGTGGCTGTCAAGGTGTTGTTCGTAAGTTGTCCCTTGGAGGACCATGATGGGGCATGCTGGGTGACATTCGATGTAGCTGTTCTCGATGATCCGTCGTGTGGAGGCACAGTGGTCCCATTTCAGTGCGGGTGCGATGTTGGCCACATACGCCATGCCCCCATAGGCAGAGCAGGCCCTGTCGTGTGCGTCCAGAGGGAGGAGTAGTGGTAGCAGGTCCGCCTTCAGACATGCCGGGTTGGAGAGGCATATCTCCACGGGATGCTGGTAGGGACACCTCCGACAGTAGAAGACGGGCATGACGCAGCTGAACAATGTGATGCGGTAAGTCAGTCGGTAACTTACGTTCAGCAGGGACAGGAGATCGCATCCCAATATATGTATCAGGTTGGTTTTGTACAGCTTGAGCTGTCCGGCGTAGTTGGGTAGGTGTGTTGCGGTTGCCATTTCGCAGCGGTGCGTTGTGGTGGCGTGCTCCGGCTGTGTGTGCAGTCTGCAATGTGCACGCTCCGAGGTTGCTGTGAGCTCTGTGTAGTCGTAGGGAGACAGGACTTGTGTTCTGTTGGCTTGTTTGGAGGACACGGGCCCTCATCCCACATGCTTCTCAGACAGTTCAAGGTCAGTGATGTGTGACTCCTTCCAATTAACTTGCATGTGGCCGACATGGGGGAGTGTTTTCTTTTTTCTTCCCCGTCCGTTGTGTGCTTCTGTGATATGCGCTATCTGCCCTGTGGTCGGTCTCCTCGGCATGCCTGTGTTGGTCTTTTCTTGGACAATGGCTGTATTCACCGGCTTCTTTCGTAGGGCTGTGGTTTCGGAGTTGGAATGGAAGGTCATTCAGTGCTGTCTGCTCTCCCTTGTGTGGGCGGCAGGCTGCCTTTCCGCTCTGCGTTGGGCCTTGTGTGTGAATGTTATTCTTGGGCCACCTGTTGTCGGTCCCCGGGCTCTTTGGTGTTCCGTTTTATATGTCTTGTTCATATGTGCAGGGTGGTATGGGTGTTTCAGTGTGGTACTGGCGTTCCTCTTCCCGAAGGGGCCCTGCTTCTCCTAGTTGGTGTTGCCGCCGCTGTGTGCTACGCCATGTTTGTTACACTGGGGTGTGTCCTGCTGTTGCGTGACTTCACTGACATGTGTGCGTCGGTTGTGTGGCGTTGGGTGTTGTCCGTGAATTGGGCGTTGGGGACATGTCTGTGGCAGGCCTGTCACGTGTCATGTGCGTTCGGGGTGGGGCTGATGTGTGTGCTGCTTGGTTGTGTCCCTGTGTCTGTGTGCGACGCATGCATGGCGCTGCGGTTGGCCTCTGCGTTGTGCGCATGTGTGGCGGCGTCATCGCCGCTTTGGGGCCGTGACGGGGTCGTTGGTTCCTAGTCCCAGGTGGTGTGTACACATGTGTTACGCGATGTTACGATTTGGCCTGTGTGTCATATGTGGATGCAATGGTGGATGTGTAGTGTACATGCGCTGGTGGGGGTTGTCCGCTTTTTCCGCCCTTGCACTGTGTGCGCTGTTTGCGTGCACTTGTTGTGTGTGTGCCTACTTGCGTCTCCGCGGTACGTTGCGTCCTTGGTGGTGCATCAGCAGGAGCATGGGGAGGGCCTGCAGTGCTGGATTCATGCTCGGGGAGCCGCTTCTTCGTTGTCCGTGCTCGGCGTCCGTGTTACCGCTTCGGTTTGTCGTACGGTATCTCTTGGCCGTGGGAGCCGTTTGTTTGCGGCATCGTAATTTATACGCCGGGCGGGACGTGTTTCGTCGGACGGTGTGTGTCAATTAGGCTGCGCCGCTACGTGTACGGGCGCACTTTGATGGCGGACGGTGTTGCTGGCTTGCCGGCGGTGTTTGGCCTACTTTTCGCATCGTAATTGGGCGGGCGTGTGGACTGCTGCGTGCCGGCGGTAACTGGTGGTTTTTGCATCCGCCAGCACGGCGGTTGTGCTTCCGCCCGCCATCGTAATGACCCCCTTAGTACTTCCATGGCCTAGACATGTAGCTATGACAGCCTATTGCAGCTTGCACATTTTAAAATGCCACTCAGTTCAGCTTTGAATTTTACATGAATCATTGCACATTTAAACTGATAATCCAAATAATTTGCATTTTAATTATTCAATATTATCAGTCCCCCATCTGATGGTTATCTTAACCATCAGACTAATTTGATTTCATATGTGAATTCTGCTCAAAGGGCACTTTCATCATCCGTTGAATCTTGTCGTTTTCATTTCAAACTTTGGAATTTTAATGGCTTTTGATAATCATCATTCATGAGGTCCTTTAAATCTAAATTTTTTTCAAATCTTTTATTTCTTTCTCTGCTTTTTCTCTTCTGTAAGTAAAGTCTGCAGTCTTTAAATAGAACAAACAGGCATAACAAAGCCCTATTATTATTATTGGCATAAGTATATCTTTCAAAATACTTCCTCTTGCTGTTGTAATCCAATTCCCAATTGAATGAATCCCTTTCCAAATATTTTCGAAAACATTGGGCGTCTCCATTTCTTTGAATTCAAGTTTTAAATCTGAAATGTTCTTTGTGAAATTCCTCCTTTTTCTTACTCTTGTCAGGTATGTAAGAGCAACAATGGGTTAATGTAAGCATCTTTCAGACTCCATATGTCTTTGTGAGTAAAATGAATAAAGCTAGATGATCTTGCAAAACCATTGATCATATTGCTACAAGCTCAGAGCTTACTACTAATAAAGCTCCAGAAGTACTGGTTGCCAGCTTGTCAACAACAGTTGACAGTTTTCTAATCTTTTCGTCATTTGGTATGACTCCTACTGGTAGAATGATTGCATCAAATATGTCTCCCACTAATTCACCTCAATTTTCTGTACTACACGTGTGTCTGTGTGCTGGTGTCATTGTTACTGCATCTATACTATTCACAAGGTACATTTTAGGAAATAGTTCAGCTAAATAGCATAAACCCTCCCAGTCAGCAGGCAGCAAAAAGTAAGCATTTTGTCCACAAACAAAATAAACTCCTAGAATTGCAGATTGTGCTCCCTGTAAAATTTCCCATGATCCTCCCATTAATTCAATTGTGTGTTCACAACTACTAATCCCTACATGTCTGGTTCTTTTGGGTGTCCTTCTTCTGTAAACACAAATTTTCCCTTTATGTTGACTGTCTAATGTTGATTTTCCGTAAACCCTTTTCTTTCTAAATGTGTCTCTTTTCTTCCCAACATTTGACAAAACATCATTGTGTTTATCTTTACTATGCGTAAGGTTAGTATTTCTTTCCTCTAAAGTCATAATGAAAATTTTCTCTAGTGGTCACATCAAACAGGCTAAATTGTTTTGATAAGCCTTAACACTATCTGTAGGTCTGTGTGGCATAAAATAGTACCAAGCTGTGTACATTTATTTTGCTTGCGGGTGTAAATTCATGTTTTCTACCAACTGCAGCCTAGAAAGAATTAAGTCATAGTTAGAGTAGAAATAGAAATATTTCAAATGTTCGTGTCTATATACAAGTGAAAGCAGTATACTACATGTAATTCCATAAGATAACGGCATGTGATAATATGTGAATTCTTCTGATGCTGATGGCGATAAATGAGCACAGACATAACAGTCTTTTGCTCCCATGGTCTATTTTTATTTCTGTACTAATCTAGAATAAGCGTTCGTTAAGTAATCCTCTCGATTGTAAGCGACAAATTAAGCTTTCAATTGCTCTTCATCATTCAGGTATGTATGTGTTTTTGTTGCGATTGCATTTCCAAATCATTTCTCTGGTGTTAAGAAAAGTCCTACTAGCACTATTGTAATCATTAGTACTGTTATTCCGAAGACTGAACACATAATATATTTACTCTTATTTCTAAGGCAACACGTTTCTCCAAAGATTAGATGCAGCCAAGTTCAAAGTTCAATGCAGAATTTTGTAAGTAGCTACGTTAAGCTGAGTAACTTTCAGCAAAGCAATTTTCATATAGAAAATCCTTAACCCTACTCCGTGTTCTTCTAAATTCTTATCCCTAGTCTTGTAGAGGCCTGGGCGGAGTTTGTGGATTTCTGCTATGCGGAATGCCGCAAAGTGCCAAAAAACCTCTGATGCACTCCACGAGTTCCGCGAGCAGCGGAGTGCAGTAAGTCCTGCTGCTGAAGCTGAATTTTAGCACCAGGTGTTTGTCCCGTGCTGTAAAATCAGCACAAATTACGGCCAAACTGTGCCAAGCATGTAGTCTTCCTCCCCCCTCAGGCACCGTCATTGAGACGTATCAGAGCCTGAGCCATCATTATCGAAAACAGGAAATTGCTTCGTTAGGGAATTGCTGAAATGTATTTTGATTAGCTCTTGGCATCTTGTTCAAATTAAATCATGGGTTTCCCATATTTTGTGGGACCATTTGAGCTTGTGGGACCCGCATCATTGGAACTTGCTTTTGCATTGGCAGCGCAAGAGGGTGCTGCTTTTTTCTGCCACTCGAGCAGATATTTTACTCTAGCGGCAGCTTCCCCAACGCGAGCGGCAGGTTTCTCAATGTGATCAGTAGCAACTTGCCACGACCGCCCAAGTTGAGCAATCTCACCAGGAGGTGGTCTAGCATATGATTTTTCTTGCTCGCCAGCTTACCGTTGGTGGGCCGCGTGAGAGGGAAAAAACTCATAGCGTGTTGCTTCACAGAGTTTTTCGGAACTCCACACGGGGTGGGCAAAACTTCGTGAACTCCGCCGGCGGAGCAGAATTTGTCGCCCACCCCAACTCATCTACAGCAGACTTGAGCCTAGGTACTCTTCTTTAAAATAAAAAAAATGAGTTAATTAGTGTCAGTCTCTATCTCTTTCAAACAGTCTTTTTGATTTTTTTCCAGTGACTTTATGATTGCACAGTCCGTCTTTGTCAAGTATCTTTCATTCCAACAATGCTTATTGTAGTGAAATCATGGAGGCTCAAACAGTTCGGATCTCACATCACACAAATCAAGTAATGTGACATTCAGTATTTGGTCCTCGTAGTAAGACCACTCAGAAACCTCCGACAAGGCACTCTAGCTCTTTTTGATCGCCTCAGTTTTGGGTGATCTCTTTCCGTATCACTTTCATCACTTGACTCTGTCTCCTCAAGAATAGTTGTTGGAATCCGATCAGCAGATATGCTCTTTTTCAGTCTTCATTGATTACAGGTCTGTGGCTATTCAACTCTGCGGGTGCCTCTTCTCGTTTCAGTGCTTGTTCCTTCACCCGGATCTTCCGGCTGTACTGATGTTGTTTCAGTAATGTTTCCATTGTGAGTCAGTCTCTGCTTCTCATTCATTAGAGACTTCAATGCCACTCCGTGAAACAGCAGGTACTTGGATTTGTGTTGCAGTGTGGGAATCTTCACCCCTTTCTTATCGTTATTGCTGTTGTGCTCTCTATAACACTGATCTTTGTGGTCGCTCAGCTGGTGGTGGTGCATTCACCAATGCTCTTCATTCAGAGTGAAAGAGCACAATTTCTTCTTTGGGATTTCTCACCTTCTTGGTGTGGAATGCTTGCACGCAGTTTGGCACTCTCGCGAATTTAACGGCAGTGTTAGTAACTAAAATAACCTGGAAGGAGCCTTTCCAACTTCTTTCCCAAAAAGTTTTCCCGAGAGCTTCTTGATCATTACCTAGTCACCTGGATTGAGGTTGTGGCACTGTTCTTCATGCGGATCTTTAGTCGCAAAAACAGAACGGACCACATCAGCCAATCCCTTGCAGTAATTTAGTATCATATCATCTGTAATATTCAAGAGTGCATTTACAGGTACAGCAGGCAGCCTCATTGCGCGGCCCATCAGAATCTTGTGGGGTGATAAACCAGTCTTCCTATCAGGAATACTTTGATAACTCATCAGCACCAAAGATAAAGCATCCGGTCATTTCAGTGATGTTGAAGCAAAGACTTTAGCTAGTCGAGATTTGATAGTCCAGTTCATCTGTTCAACAATACCTGAAGCCTCAGGTCGATAGTTGCACTGTAGTTGTTGCTCAATCTGTAATGCTGTGCAAATCATCTGCAGGACCTATGATTGTTAAAGTGGGTCCCTCTATCTGATTACAGAGAAACCTGCATTCCATACCTGGGAATCAGTTCTCGTGGTAACAGTTTGCTGCTATGAGATACTATGAGACTGTCATTTCCTCTGGTTGGGTAGACTTCCAACCATCTCGAGAAGACACATACTATGGCATGGACATATCACAGCCCGTTTCAGACAGGCATTTTGATGAAGTCCATTTGCATTCTGTTCAAAGAACCACTTTATCTCCCTATGTGACTCAGTGTAATGTGTGTTCTTTTCCCTGCATTCATTTGTTGACATGTCACACACCGATGACACACTTCTTCTGCAAGCATCCTGAACCTGAGATTAAACTAGTTCTGCCAGAAGAGCCTCACCAATGAATCCCTCCTGAAATGTGTGTAGCCATGAAAGTATTGTGTCATTGGGAATAACAAATTATCAGGTAACACTGGTCTCCCATCAGATGACATCAATATGTCATTTGCATTTTTCTCACAACCTGTTCTGATCCAACTCTGTTGTTCTGTTTCTGATACATTTTCCTGTACTCTGTTTAGTTCATTTCAAGTATTGGTTACTTTCATCAACATTGAAAATGCAGTGTCCTCCTCAGATTCACAGGTTAAATTCCAATTAAATGTACAGCTATTTCAGCAGGCAACTGTAAGGCTTCCAATAAATCTTTCACTTGGACCCCGTTCCTAATAGGGGTACCTGAAGAGGTCATGAAACCTCTTTGTGACCATAATTGCCCAAAATCATGAACAACACCAAAGCCGTACTGACTACCTGTTAATATAGTCACTCTAATTTGAGCAGTAAAACTGCATGCTCTGGTAAGGGCAATTAATTCCACAAATTGTGCTGAGGTAACCCCTTGAAGCCATGAAGCTTCGACAACATCATTTATTGTACACACAGCGTAAGCTGCTCTCAGGGTACCTTCATTATTTCTCAAACATGAGCAATCAACAAAAATAATATGGTCGGGCGTAATCAGGGCTTCATCCTTAATATCAGGTCTAGGCTTGGTGCATAAATCCATGCTATTTAGGCAATCATGTCCATTTAATCACAAACAGTATCATTTATTGGCATTAAAGTTGATGAACTGACAATTTGACAGCATTTCAAACCGACATTATCTGATGACAAAATTCATTTTTCATACTTAGTGAGCCTATTATGGGTCAGGTACTGGGTTTTAGTTAATGTCAATAGAAGCTCCACAGAGTGTGGGATCACTACAGTTAAAGGATATCCCATTAATATGCTCTCACCTTTTTCCAGACTAGCTCTCATCGCGACAACCGCTTTAAGGCAGCCGGGCAGACCTGCAGCAATAGGGTCAAGGGTAGTCAAGAAGTATACCACAGGCTTCTGAGCATCACCATGTGTTTTAGTAAGCACTGAGAGAGTGCACCCCTCTCTCTCACTTCAAAATAAGGTAAAATCTTTACTGTAGTCTGGCATTCCTAGTGCTGAGGCATGACAATGTATTCTTTCAGCTCTAGGATGGCTTTCAAGCACTCGTTCTCCCAAGGCAGTGGATCAGATACAACCTTGTGTGTCAGCCTACGTAGAGGCTTTGCCACTAGGGAAAAGTTAGGTATTCACTGTCTACAGTTGCTAACCATTCCCAGAAAAATCCTGACTTCTTTCTGTGCTTGAGGTGGATTCATCTGAAGAATTGCTTCCACTCTCTCTGTTGACACCTTTCTAGCTCCCTTCTCAATTATGTGTCCCAGACATTAAACTTCTTTCTGACAGTACTTCAGTTTACCTTGTGATACTTTGGGGCCGATTCCGATTCAGGCCGGAAATCTCTCCGAGCCGGACCCGGAGAGATTTCTGACCGAATTGGACCCTAGCAGTCCGACCGAACGAGTACGATGCGTTCGCATGCTATCGGACTCGATTCGGTCGGACTCCCATTGAAGTCAATGGGAGCCGGTCGTACAACGCGTACGCGAGTTCCCATTGACTCAATGGGTGCGAGGCGAACAAGGGCACCCCCTACAGCGGGTACGCGTTGAAGCGACTCGCGCCGTACATGCACAGGTAGGGGGGACCCATGGGTCCCCCCTGTGTGCAACTCGCGCGGCTACACGTACAGGGGGGTCTGACACGGACCCCCAAAGTTTGTCTCCGACTCCTCTTTCGAGCCGTACGGCGCGAGTCGGTCGGACTGCTCGAGGCGCGCATCGTACATACCCGGCCGGGGAACGTCTCCATTGCGCGGTGTGAGTCGTGTCCGTGCGAGTCGGTCGGAGCGGTTGGGTCCCGCGAACGAGTCGGTCGGCGATTTCGCGTACGCTCGCATCGTACTCGCTCGCCCGGACGCACGTCCGAATCGGTCGGGAAACAGGGCTCCGAATCGGATCCGGTAATGCCGAATCCGATTTGGAGCCCTACCGGCCGAGATCGGAATCGGCCCCTTTATGTCCATTTTCGGCCAAGTTATTCAACAAAGCAATAGAATCTTGTTTACAAGCTTCTTGTGTTTCTGATGCTATAAGCATATCGTCTATGTACTGCACAAGGACTGATCTGTAGGGCATTTATAAAGACTCTAAATTATTTTTCAAGATCTGATTAAAGATTAATGGACTCTCCGTATATCCTTGTGAGACTCGGCACCATGCCAAAATGCTCTGCTGAAAAATAGATGAAAAAGAAACTGGCTATCTTCATGCAATGACACTGAAAAGAAAGCTTGGCAGAGATCAATGACAGTAAACCATTCAGGAGTACAAGGAGTTTGGAATATAATTGTGGCTGGATTCAGTACCATGGGACAACATGGAACAACTATGCTGGTAATTTTCCAAAGATCCTACACTATTCAATACTTTCCATTGGGTTTCTGTAAACCCATGATGTGAAAGTTACATGGACCTCCAATCAATTCCCTCAAAATTATTTTCTGTATCATGTCTTCTATTACAGGCATTATTCCTACAATGGTTTCTGGTGTCAGGTAGTATGAAGATGTTCTTGGGTATACTGCATTTGCCTTAAAGGTAATTCAGACTGGTTATACTCCTTTAATCAGTCCAGTGTCTTTCTCTGTGAAATCCCATACTTCTGGATTCACAGTTTCCTTCAAGTCAGCGGGTAATTCTTCAATGGTCAATCAATCAATCAGGGGTTTATAGAGCGCGGCTACTCACCCCTGAGGGTCTCAAGGCGCGGGGGTGGTCATTAATGGAAATAATCCTGCCACTGTCTTTTGCTATTCCATTTTAAATTCTACATCTTCCTCATGTGTCTGAAATTACATACCATCTGGTGTGCAGTAAATTGTACAGTTTAACACGCACAACAAATCTCTCCCTAATAGATTTACTGGGCTTCTGTCACAAACAACAAAGTGGTGATTTTCTTCAAATTAGCCTATTTTCACTGGGACCTTCTCTGAAACTGGATTGTAATCTCTTTATTTGAAACTCCTACAACGTGGATCTTCTTTCCTGAGTGGGGTAGGTCTGGGACTTCCACAGTACTAACGGTGGACCTGGTAACACCTGTATCTATAAGGAAAGATACAGGATGGCCATTCATCTCACTTCTACAAATGGACCACTCTGGTCTACCTCTAAGACTGTGCCAAGCATGTAGTCTTCCTCCCCCCTCAGGCACCGTCATTGAGATGTATCAGACCCTGAGCCATCATTATCGAAAACAGGAAATTGCTGTAGGGCATTCTGATTTGCGTTAGGGAATTGCTGAAATGTATTTTGATTAGCTTTTGGCATCTGGTTCAAATTAAATCAGGGGTTTCCCATATTTTGTGGGACCATTTAAGCTTGTGGGACCTGCATCATCGGAACCTGCTTTTGCATTGGCACCTGCATTTGCTGTACTGGTTTATTTTGCATCTGCACTCCCTTCTGCATTTGCACATTTCCGTTTGCATTATCAGGATTAAATCTGCACTCCCTCTTCTAATGCCTGACAGTGTTACAGACATGACAAGGAGTCATCTTTATCAGCGTTGCAACATCCTTTCCTGAACCTGGATCAATTGGAACGTCTCTACCATGTGAATATCCAAAACCTCCTGGATTTCCCTGCAAACCCACATGTGGAATGACAACACCTTGCATACCTCCTTGACTTCCTGCAAAAGTAGGATTTTGAAAACCTTTCTGCACAGATTTCGTCTGAGCCACCATGAATTTCTCTTTAATATTTTTCTGTTTCATTTCTTGTTCATCACTGATATATTTTGCATACCTCAGGATCTCATCAAATGATTTACTCTGCCAGCAGACTACACTTTGGGTTACATGTGAACTGATCTCAGGTCTTAATCCTCGAACAAACTGGGATACAAAAATCCCCATGTCCTTCTCATCAGGGTGTTGTCTTCCACTGTGCTGCTGAAATGGTGGGCAGTCAAAATATCGAATTTTAAATATCGACCTATACTAATATCGAGTTTTTAATATCGTAGAGACAGAATATCGAAGTCAAGAATATCGTTGACCAGAATATCGACTTTAAGGTAAGTACTATCGATTTTTTTAATATCGAAGTAAGTAATATCGAAGTCATTAATATCATTAGCAAAAATATAGTTGTTAATAATATCGATTTTGTTTTGAGTGTTATGTATTTTATATGTGTTTAACATTTTTTTAAAGTTTTTTCATTATTTTTAAATATATGTATTAAATGTTTAGAAAATAGTAAAAAAATTGCGTTTTAGTAAAAGCGGGTTGTGGGTTAATAGGGTGGGAAGTAATTTAATTATAATTAATTGTTTATATTTAATGTTATTCATTGTTAATTAATTAATTGGTAATTAATGAATATTGATTGGTAATTTATAATTATATTAATTATAATTAATGTATTGTTAATTTTGATTTAGTGTTATTGTTAATTAATTTATTGTAAATTAATTATAAATTGGTAATTAATTTTAATTCATTGATTAATTGGTAATTAAATTCATTATGTTATTTTTAATGTGTAGCGGGTTGTGGGTTTATAGGGGAATAGGGTGGGAAGTAATTTAATTATAATTAATTAATTAATATGTTTTTATTTATTGTTATTGATTGTTAATTTATTGTTAATTAATTATTAATTGGTAATTAATTTATATTAATTGGTTAATTTATAATTATATTAATTATAATCAATGTATTATTAATTTGTATTTATTGTTATTGTTAATTAATTTATTGTAAATTAATTATTAATTGGTAATTAATTTTAATTCATTGATTAATTGGTAATTAAATTAAATATGTTATTTTTAATGTGTAGAAGGTTGTGGGTTTATAGGGGAATAGGGTGGGAAGTAATTAAAATATAATTAATTAGTTAATATGTGTATATTTATTGTTATTGATTAATTGATTGTTAATTAATTATTAATTGGTAATTAATTTTTATTAATTGGTTAATTAAAAATTATATTGATGATAATTAATTTATTATTATTTTTTATTTATTGTTATTGTTAATTAATTTGTTAATTAATTATTAATTGGTAATTAATTTTTATTAATTGATTAATTGATAATTAAATTAATTGTGTTATTTTTTATGTGTAGTGCGTTGTGTGTTTATAGGGGCATAGGGTGGGAAGTAATTTAATGTTATTTAAGTAAATATTAATTTAATAGGTATTTATTAATAATTATTTGGTTAAATAATTATTAATATGTTATTTATTTAAAAAAAAAAAAAATTATAAGTATGTTAATTTAACCCCTATGCGATCCTACATTTTCCCTACTGTTGCACTCACTGGAGTGGGAATAGTAATTTTTACCCCTCCGCTATCCAACACTTTCCCTACTGTTGCACTCACTGGAGTGGGAATAGTAATTTTTACCCCCCCGCTATCCAACACTTTCCCTACTGTTGCACTCACTGGAGTGGGAATAGTAATTTTTACCACCACGCTATCCAACACTTTCCCTACTGTTGCACTCACTGGAGTGGGAATAGTAATTTTTACCCCACGCTATCCAACACTTTCCCTACTGTTGCACTCACTGGAGTGGGAATAGTAATTTTAACCCCTACGCTATCCAACACTTTCCTTACTGTTGCACTCACTGGAGTGGGAATAGTAATTTTTACCCCTACGCTATCTAACACTTTCCCTACTGTTGCACTCACTGGAGTGGGAATAGTAATTTTAACCCCTACGCTATCCAACACTTTCCCTACTGTTGCACTCACTGGAGTGGGAATAGTAATTTGATTTCCTCCGCTATCTAATATTTTGTATTTTTTTTAGCTAATGTACTGTATAATTATTTTTAAAAAGATTTAAAATAATTTTAATTTTTTTTAATTTGTTACATATATTTATTTAATTTTTATTTATATTATTGTTTTATTTGTATAGATGTATTTATAATTTATAAAAAATAAATTAAACAATTTATAAGTTATTAAAATAAATATTAAAACATATTAATAAGTATATATATATTATATAATATATGTATATGTTTAATGTATTTTCAAATTATATATATTACTTATAATTTTTAAGCATTTTAAAATATTTTTAACTATGTTTCTTTTAATTATATGTATTATTTACTTTATTTTACAATATTTTTTTAACAAATTAAAAACGATATTTTTAATAACGATATTTTTGACATCAATATTTTTTTTCTCGATATTTTTCCTTAATGTAGATAGGATGTCGATATTCTTGTCTTCGATATTTTTGCTGCGATATTTTTGTAGGTCGATATTGTGACCTTCGATATTTAGGGGCCGATTCCAATCCGGGACGGAAATCTCTCCGACCGAGCCGGACCCGGAGAGATTTCCGACCGAACCGGACTCCTGCAATCCGACCGAACGAGTACGATGCGGCCGCATGCTGCCGGACTCGATTCGGTCGGATTCCCATAGAAGTCAATGGGAGCCGGCCGTAAGACGCGTACACGGGCTCCCATTGACTGAATGGGTACGTCGCGAACAAGGACGCCCCCTACAGCGGGTACGCGTCGGTGCAACCCGCACCGTACATGCATGTGTAGGGGGGACCCATGGGTCCCCCCTGTGTGCGACTCGCAAGGCTACGGGTGAAGGGGGATCCGACACGGACCCCCGAAGTCCGGCTCCGACAGCTCTTTGGAGCCGGACGGTACGAGTCGGTCGGGCTGTTCGAAGCGCGCATCGTACTTGCTCGGTCGGGTAACGTCTCCATTGCGTGGTGTGAGCCGTGTCCGTACGGGTCGGTCGGAGCGGTTCAGACCCGGAAACGAGTCGGTCGGAATCAACGCGTACATTCGCATCGTACTAGCTCGTTCGGATAGCTGTTCGAGTCGGTCGGTAAAAACGCGCACGGCTTGTATTTTTCCCGGGCGAATCCCGTTCGGTGAGCTTCCGGCCGAGATCGGAATCGGCCCCTTAGTCAGTGATTCTGCTGAAACAACTGCAACAACTGCTCTTAGTACTCATGAACTGATTCTTTTGCTTCTTGTGTCATTGATTAATTTTCAACCAATCAAGATCTTTTGGAGGCACTCTGCCTTTCAGGAAAGTAATCACTGCCTTATATTTTTCCATTACTACTGGAGATGGTGCATTAGTGCATGTCATTCTCGCTGGTTCTTTATGTGGCCATTGTACAGCAGTCTTACAATCAGCCCACAAATCACTTGGTGCAAAAATATAAAAGAATGTATTCAAATCGATTTACAGCACTTTTGAAATTTTCACAAATCTATCAACTTGAGTGTACCACTGTACAGGTTTGTCTCTCAATTTTGGGAAAATGTTTGTAAAAGCTGAGAGATCTCCTCTACTCCAAGGTACATGGACATACACTCCTCCCGCTATTTCTCTCAATGTATAAGCTGAAGATCTCTCCTCATTCTGTTCATTCTTTTCCCCTACCAACTCAGGTTCTTTCTTTTTCTTTTCATGTTTTCTTACCCATTTGTTTTCTAATTTTTCAGTTTTACTCCATTCACAAATACATTCGATTAATTCCACAATGTGCAATTGCATTCATGTAGAACACGTTATTTCAATTGCTTCTTCCTTTACTTGAACCCTGTAACTTTTCTGTAAAGAAAATCTTTTAGAAAGATATACCTCATACTTCCGAACCAATTTGGTGAATTTATCATGGGGATTTGCTGTTTGTCGTGTAATTTCTTTACACAGGTAAATCAATTCTTTCTCTTGATATTGATTCAAATGCTCTGCTTAGAGACATTCCCTAATTATTTCTTCCAATTCAACTTTTAATTTGTAAATATCTAATGGTCTCTCCTTTCCTGGTTTTGAAGCTTTCTATCTTCAAAATCCCTGTAGGTTCTTCAAACCATGGTGGAAAAATTCCATCTTCAAACAAATTTGTTTCCCTCATCTTTCAATGTCTGGACTGTCTGAGGTGGTCTCCATACAACAATCTGTGAATTTTGAGAAGTCGGAATAAATCCTGTGGTCAGTAAACCTCCTACTGCTACTTGAGCCTCTGAAGTCAAATTAGCATTTCCTGGGGCATTTAAAACTAGTCTTGACACTGTCTGTACAATTACTGGTTGCAGCACTTGCACCAGACCATGCATAACAGGTGGATTTAGCACAGGTGGAGGAACAGTCTGTAACTCATGGTGGGGAAATCTGTAATACTTGAAGGGGTCTCTCAATTGATATTACTCTAGTTTCTACACGGGCAGTGGCTATTGTACTGCTTGCTGCGGCACCACTCCCAGTATTATCAGTTGTTGATGCATAAGGCCGGGGTCGTGCAGCCAACATTTCTTCCAAAATATCATCCCCCAGTCACTATCTGTCTCATTCTTTTTTTCTTTTTCCTCTTTATCTTTTTCCTGGGTCTTTTCTTTTTCTTCTTCCCTTTCTCCGGTATTTCTATAGAAAAAGCTGGATACAATCTAGTACCTTCAACTATGGCTTCCCTCCATCTCGGCTGTCCTTCATCCCATTCAGCGTCTGTATAATTACGCATTGCCCTCTGTGTTCTTTTCTGATATTTTTATTTTCTTTCTCTCAGGCAGCCTTTTTCTACATATTCAAAGCTTCATACTGTGTAGGTCTAGCGGCGGTTTCATTTTGTACAATTTTTCTTTGAATTTCTGAATAATTCTAGTCTCAAAGCTACCGTATTTCCTTTACAGTGATATTGCACAATTGACAAAACCATAAACATGTAGGTAATCCCAATTAAATTGCCACTTAATGTGCAGGCGTACCCTCAGGAGATGCCTCTTCTCCCTCCCGTATCAGAATCGTAACATCACCCTTCACAAAACTTTTAAATTGTTAAAACATTTCATGATTCTGATTAAATCGCAAAACAAACAATTTCAATTCAATATTTTGTTGGTATTTAGTAAATGTCAGATTCTCTTTACTCCAATCTGGGCCCAGTTATTACTTTATTGAAGTCCTGTTAACTAATCTTAATGCAGTATCCACACAAAGACTGACCTATCACAGCGCGGCACACTGACGTCACCAACCAATCCAGTGCAAGAGCACACCAACCAACCAATCTCAGTGCGAAATACTATGATGTATAATCTCCCTCCTTGCAGCAGCTCACCCTCCTTTACAATTTTTCTCGTACTTACACAAATCAACAAAACTTTTCAAATGACAATAACAAACATATATCAATTCTTGTTTGCTCTTCTAAAGAAAATGATAGTAATTCATCCACACAAAAAAATTCAATAATCGCAAGTGAAATCTCGACCAACGTGAAATCACATTAATCAATGCAGCTTCACCCTTTTGTGCAATTAAATTCTGCTAACATCAATCAATATTAAACAACCACAAAAGATTATTAGTATTTCTATCTCAATGGTGTAGGTGATGCTAACTCACACTCTACAGCAGAAAATCTGCAAACAAGAAATACCATTCAACGATGGCTTACTCAAGTGTCTTCTACACTTGTCTTTTATCTTTTTTCTCTAATTCGGGATTTTCGACTATGATGAGTCTGACACTCTTCAATCTCTTTACATAGAAACAATAAACATCTTCATTCACCAAACCATTCACTCTCAACTCAATAATACAACTGTAAACAATTACAATAGATGTTGCATCACCCTATTTATACTCACACCTCCAAAACAGCAACCACCTTCGAACATCGCACCTTGTTAGCTCCTCAAACTCCAGGCATTGGATTTTCAGGATTCGTGTATTTTATTTTAACTTAGTTAATTATGTATAGCTCTTTTGATCAAGGTGAAACCATATCTCTGCTACCAGAAAACTGAAGGCGCGGATTGGGGCCTAAATTAAATGATATGGTTCACTGTTTGTATTTCCATCACTTACAGGGTTAAGCCTCATACCCACACCGGTCTCTTCTACTCAAGGCGATGGATCTTGGTCACCATATTATGATTCAATGAGCTCTTTCGGCATCACAAACAACTTCCAAATACAATTCCCAGTTTAGTGAATGATGAGAGTTTCGGTTAAGTTTTAAAAGCTTTATTCTCAGTAAGTGATTAGTAATTGTCTTTTTATTCTTTTTCTTTATTCATATTGGTCAATAAAGCTTTAGTAAGTTTACACAAATCTCATCAAAAGGTTTGGTTAGAATGAAACAGACAAAATAATGCATCAAGTGCTTTCCATAAAGGAATACACCTTATTCTAAAGTTCGGACCATGATTTCAGAGTTTGTAGAATACATAAAGGGGCATATTCTCTAGGACTCATCGCCTAGTTAGCGGCACTTTATCGCAGCCAAAGTGGCGATAAATTTATCGCACCATTCACAAGCTGGTGTTAACAGCCCATAACACCATTTTACCCGCGAGAGCAGCCACAAAAAACATCACCACAGATGACCCCCGCAACTATTGCTAATGAGATTCAAAGTAGGCGTACCCGTGCAAAAAGCTGCGAAAACACCACTCCGCAACATTCTCAACGACCAGCCAGATCGGCGATAAGACCACAAAACAGGCGATAAGGCCCGTTAGCAGCAGGAAACTAACACCTGCTCTGACCTGGTGCAAAGTCGGACCACAGCCTGCACCACAAAATGGAGCCCAGCCAGAGCCACACCTGAAGGGCAACAGATGCCATGGAGCCACTGATCATGCAGCTCGGAGCCCCAACAGGGCCACAACACCCACCGTCACCACCCCCAGGACCCCCCCCCCCCGGGCCCCCATCCCCGGCCAAAGACATGCCACATCAACTACACGGAATCATGTACCAAATAATCTGCCTGATGTCGCACAATCACATTTGGTGGCAATCATGTGTCATCACAAAAATGAGCATCACACATCCACCTTCGATGTAACAAATGAAAATGTATTCAAAGAAACACAGAACAGAAATGAAGACACATGGCGGCTACCCTCGGGACAATCCGTAGGTCACAGCCTGCAAGACAAAAATCATGATGAGAAGGTGTGTCTTGCGCACATCAAAGGACAGAGAGAGAGCGAAGGAGAGAGAGAGAGAGAAAGAGAGGGAGCGAGAGAAAGACGGACAGAGAGGGGGAGCGAGAGAAAGACGGACAGAGAGGGTGAGCGAGAGAAAGACGGACAGAGAGGGGGAGCGAGAGAAAGACGGACAGAGAGGGGGAGTGAGAGAAAGACGGACAGAGAGGGTGAGCGAGAGAAAGACGGACAGAGAGGGGGCGCGAGAGAAAGACGGACAGAGAGAGGGAGCGAGAGAAAGACAGACAGAGAGGGGGAGCGAGAGAAAGACGGACAGAGAGGGGGAGCGAGAGAAAGACGGACAGAGAGGGGGAGCGAGAGAAAGACGGACAGAGAGGGGGAGCGAGACACAGATAACAGAAGAGATGGACAGGGAGAGAGAGTGCCGACAATGCGCACCCAGGCCACACTGCCCACCTGCTGCCACAGGTGTGTCTCCAACCACGTGCCTGTATGTAGTGCAGTTCACCAGGTCACACATCTGAAACAGATCCGTCATCTGAAACAGAGTCCAGACACATGAATGGCAAAGTACATACAATTGCACAAGACATCATTGCCTGTCTGCCCCTGCGCACCTAGGCAGATGTACCCCAGCCCCTCCCGCCGCCCATCGGTGCATGTCTGCCCCTGCGCACCCAGGCCTCACTGCTCACCTTCCGCCCTTGGCGTGTAGTAATGATGGCCCACCACGTGCCACTGCAAACCACATGCCCGGGGCCCGCGGACATGGCACCCTCCACATCATGCAGCCCCGCTCCGCAGGCCACCAGGTCTCACATATGATTCTGGGTCTTGAATTCACCATGGCAGAAGACATACCAGTGCACCGGGCATCATCGCAGGCTGCACACCCGCTCAGCACTTAAGGTGCCCCTACCTCAGTGCACCCAAAGTCACCATCCCGTGGCGGTGTGCCTGTGCCGGCCGCAATGTTTCCGGTGCCACCAAGTCTGTGTCCCAAAGTCATGGACCCTGTATGATTGGGTATCGTGTTGCGGACGCCATCATGTCACCTCCGGTCCTGGGGAATGTGATGTTGCAGGGCCCGAGGCCCTCATGCCTACATTAACACCACACGGATGCACCCAGATAGAGAGTGGAAATGGCGTCGAGCACGTGCGCACGGCCCTTTTCATTGGCAGGGTCACATGTCCCATGACGTGTGTGCTGGATGGGTGTGGTGTGGATGTAAACCAGCCGTGAGGGAGTGGCTGTGGCATGCTGACAACTAGACCTGTGAGCAGCAGATCACTACAGGAAAGACAGGGGACATGTAGCGTTGCTGTCCCCCCCTGTGAGCGTGAGCGGAGTGGGCTGGCCTGGCGTATGCCAGTCCAGCGTAAGGGTTTGTATATGACCCCAGGGCGTGGTTCCGTACTGGGCTGGACAAGGAAGTAACTCATGCGTGTGTCCCTGTTGTTGTGTCAGCGCCACCCGGACCGCATTGGGCAATGTGTCACCCTGTGACCCCTGTTCTACGACATGAGCCACATGGACGAAGAGGAGTCCAGTGAGCCTACATTCATCCATACTTCCACACTTGAAAGACCATAGACATGACACATCTGTGTGAATAGGAATGTTTAATGCACATTCAGTGGAGTGTTGCATCTGGAGCAGTACAGGGCCATGCAAACCCCACATGACGATGTTGTCCCGTGGAGGGCCAGCCAGGGTCCTTCAGGGAATGACAAGTCCAAAGGAAGAGGAAGAGTTCAGTCCGCAGTCTGATTGCTGTGTCAATGGCGATCAAACAGCATATGGCAGTCCATGTCGAGGTCCAAGGTGAGTGTCGCAGAGTGCATCGGGGGACAGTGGAAGGTGATGATGCAGAGGGCAGTACCAAGCTGAAGCCGGACCTATGGATGAGATGCATGCTGCTGCGTCCTTCTTACCACAAGGGCAGAATCATCCGCATCTTCGTTCTCTGCTGTTTCATGTGCCTCACTGTGGGTGGTGGTGTTCTGTCTCCAGCACTGTGTGGCAGTGACACATCAGTGGCCGGAGGTGGAAGGTCTGCCGCACTGTGTGGCACTGACACTTCAGGGGGCGGAGATGTGGATGGACTGGTGGCAGCAGCATGCATCCGCACCAGGCCTTGTGGCAGCAATGCCATAAGGAGGGTCCTGAGGTCATTGAGGAACCCAGCTACCTCTCGCTGGTGTGCAGCCGTGGCAGCCGCTCGTTCCGCATTCGCCCGCTCAATGGTCTCCATTAACCTCCACATGTTTCCCAACTCCCGTGTGACATCGCTAGAGCCACTCGGACTGGACAGTTGTACTATTCGCTGAGTCAGGGCTCCAGCGATGTCAGCCATGGTCCGTTGGAGAGCATGGAGCGGACTGTGGGTGTCCGTTAGGGACCGTGAGTGGTCCCTGATGGGACTGAGACACCCACGTATGGCATCTAGTTTGTCTGCCATGCGGTCGAAGCCCACCCGAACCTGTTCAGCCAGATTCTCCTGGCACCCCAAAACACGGCGTTGGAAGGCCATGTGTTCTCCGTGGGGGTCCTATTACTGCAACAGTGGTGGTGGGTGCTGCCTGCTGTGTGGTCTGTGCAAGGGGTGGGGTCTCCTCATAGCAGCTGGGCTGCCCAGCTCCTGGAAGTGGGCTGTGTAGGCTGTCCACGAGCAGTTGGAGGGCATCAGAGTCAAAGCTGTGGTCGTCCTCTTCGTCTCCAGAGAAGAGAGGGTCGGGCTCCTCTGCAGGAGGTGTTGATTCTCCCTCTGCAATGTGAAGGGGAGATGCAGTTTAACAATGTGTCCACATGTATGTTGTCGCATTGTACATGTTTACATACAGACAGCATGACTGGGTACAATGTGGCTGTTTGGGAGGAGCTGCCTATTTGATGGGGGACAGTGGACATTTCGACACAGACGTGTGTGTGTTTGTACTTGTACATTATCAACGCACATTTCCCTGCAATGCCAATTGTGATTGGCCAGTGTCTGCACCGAAGCGGCACCAGTTGTGTCCTGTGTTCTGTTGTAGGTGTTTTGCGGATTGTGTCACATCGTTGTCAATGTAGATGTGCTCTGCATGTGATGTGTGTGCTGCATTTTGGGGAGTCGCCCTGCAGCTCAGATTTTGCTGCCCCTTATCCCTTTCATGAGGTGTGCCTTTGACTTCTGTGCTTGTACAGTGCTGACATGTTGCATACTTGGGTACATTGGTCTCTTGGTGGGAGTTGGTGGTCTGGGGCATGGTTTGTCCGAAGATGTGCTCAACTTAATTGTGCATGTGTGCCATTGTGCCCATCTCCCCCGTCCCCCCAGGCCCTGGTCGTTACTCACCCTGTTGCTGTTGTGTCGGGTCCTGTTGAGCAGTGTCCGGGCCCCCAACTCCTGCCACCGTCTCCCCATTGATGACTGTGGACACCATTTCCTCCATGTCGTCCAGCTCCTCCTGTGGCGCTGGGCTCCCACCTCCAGTCTGCATTGCTGCCTTCAGGTTGTTGGCGAGTTTCAGCTTGGTTTTGCGCTTGACATCATTCCAGCGCCTCTTGACCTCGTCCATTGTCCTCTTCAGCACTCCGACTGCATTCACCTTGTCCACGATGGACTGCCATATTGTATTTTTTGTTGCCAATGACACAGTGGAGGTGACGAACAGTTGTTGATGGTGTTCTGTCACCTCCGTTATCAGGATCCTGTTTTCCTGCGGACTAAACTTCGTCTTCCTCTTTTTCTTGTCCTTGTCCTTGCCCTTCCCTGACCCCGAAGTCCCAGGATGGTCCTCAGGGGGGCTTCTGGGGTTCTGGTTCTCCTCCGTACTTGCTCCGGCAACGTCCATTGTGCTTCGCTGTTGTTTGGCATTTGTTTGTCTGGTTTTTTTCTACTTTTATGGTGATTGTTCCCGCCTGACGCGTGTGGATTGCAGGCCTGTAGCTGGGTTTCGCTGATTTTCGTATCGTGATTGGCCTCATCGTAGCTTTTTTTGCGTTAGTGTTTCGCATTTTTCCGGCGTTGCGTTGATTTTAACGCGGTCAGTTGACGCGTTATCTGGGGACTATCGCATAGTACCGCCGTGTTGTGAATACTTGGTTAACAAGGCGTTAATTTCCCACGATAGACTGCGATGTTGAAGGTTGCGTTAAGTTACTTTTGCGATGGTTATCACACGTTCTTGAGAATATGCCCCAAAGAGTCCGAGTTCAAAGCTAAAAAGTGAGATTCAAGTAGCATAAAAGCTCAAAAGCCAATTTTAAGCAGCAGAACTCCCCATAAAGAGTAGTTCATGAAACTCAGCCGCGTCTCAGTAATTTGAATGTGATCATAAAGTTGCAAAGCGATCTGCAAAATAAAGCCTCAAAATGAAGTAAGGATGAACAGAAGCAGCAGTAACTACAACTGTCAAAAGGTAGGTAAGGTGTGGAGAATAAGCATCGGGGTAAGAGCACGGGAAAGAGTTGTGGAAAATAGCATTGGCAAAAAGGCGTTGAAACTAACTAGCAACAAGCACTAATATAAGAGGACATGAATACATGTTGCAGACATTGTATCTGGTTTCTTCCTCTCTGGACCAATCAAATGGCAGCTTTCCTCTATGACCAGGTTCCATACTTCCTTTTCCATGAAAATACATCCGGATTGCAAAGCCTTATCACAAGTTAGCTACAAACATTCTCACGTAGTTAAGTTCTGGAAACATAATCCTCAGTTCCCATTAGCACCGATCGCAGGTTGGCCTTCTAAAGAAATTGTTTCATTGTGTACTATGCTAAAGAGAAGCAACATTAACTTTGCAAAAATACTCTTTAGTAATGCATTTCATTAATACGAACAACAAATATTGTTTTAATTGAGCAACTATTCTGTTCAGGCATTACGTGAAATAGGGTGAGAATCGGAAATGTAATCACCATAAACAATATGTTACTTAGTAAAATAATGCATTTGATTAAATCTGGAACATTCTGCAGTTATGATGAGCATTTCTAAGCATGTCACATTAAGGTCTGGCTTCTAAATTATTTGTGCACAGTTCAGCATTATTAGGTTCACTTCCAGTGGAAGGAAGCTTGCTTCTTAGTACTTCAATGGCCTATACACATAGCTATGACTGCCTATTTATTGCAGCTTGCACATTTTAAAATTCCAGTCAATTCAGCTTTGAATTTTACATTAATCATTGCACATTTTCACTGCTAATTGAAATAATTTGCATTTTAATTATTCGATCTTATCAACTTTATAAAGACCTGCGTGACTGAGGTAACTGGTTAGCTGAGCAGGCCTTATCATATTGTCAAACCGATAGTGGATAATGGTGCTGAGAACAGAAATTTGAGTCAGCTGGAGCATCTGAGGTGCCCTTAATTTCACTTACCCAAAAAAAGTGATCCTGGCACCAAGCTTGTCCTGGTGCATCAGAGGCGGTCCTTTGGGTCTTATCTGCAGTTATGACTGTGGCGTACCTGAAAGGACAGACTACTTTACAAATCACCGGCATGACAGAATGTTTGGGAGGCCCTGTGCTGCTATTACTTGATTTCTCAGACAATGGTGGTTTATGGCATGACAGCTTAACACTGCATTGCTACACAAATCAGCAGACATCTTAAGTGATGATCCAGTCATGGGACATCTAGGAATAGACATCTTTGAGTCAATCAGCAGGCCCAAAATATATCTCTTCGGGGATACTATCTCCCAACCACTTTCAATGATAGCATTTGAAAGTGAATTAGTCTTGGACACTCCTTGGTCAGAGTCAGGCATATCTGCACATTTCACAGTTAATATATATTTCCTAATTAAAAGATTCCTGCGTCTACCAACTTCCTCCATGGCTCCTGCCCGAAGCTGGATTGCAGCTTGTGAGCATACCTTCTTCAACAGTTGCTAAGTGAGCAGTTCTCCATCTGAGAAATATATGAAAAAATGGGGTCAACTAGGGCATTTTACATCAAATTTATCACTTGAATTTGTCTGCTCTGAAAGACCTCTCTGAAACGCCACTCATGAAATATTACAGTACTTTCATGGTTTGATTGAGGGGCATGGAAAATGCATTACATTTTAAAAATCATGTTTTTTTAAATGCATTCTTTTATTTAGGTTTTATCTAACATTCGTATGCAGTTAGAAACTACTGTGTTAAAGCCTTCTGGTATGTGTTGTAACTGCCCTTCATACACTATTGAATCAGTTAACAATCCAGAGCGTACTGTTGATTACGCCAACCTTTACTCCTACTTTTCCCTACTAGATTTAATGCAGATGGTCTTTTATTTGCCTGCTAAAAGTGGTAGAAGGGAGGAAAACAGTTCAAGATTATACTTTCGATTTAGTCATGCTGTAATGGACCACAGACTCCGAATTTCAATTTGGTGGATTTATTATAAGGCCAAAAATAATTGAATATAAACACACCTCAATATCAGAGTATATAGATACAGAAAAATCAATACAGAGCTGATTCTACGAATATAAGTCATTCAGCACAGAAGGCATAATATGATGAACTCCAAAATCAAAATACAGCAAAGAATAGAAGCGGAGTCCAATTCTCTTTTCATTTAAGAAGGAGCAAAATCTTTCCCTACTCTGCTCTCAATGAGGATTCTACCTATCTCCCTTGTATCATATCCCAAAGGTGTCAGCACGTGTTGACTTCCTAAGAAGTACTCACGTCAAATGGGTCTGATAGCTTAAAGATATGGAGCTCGCTCTAAGATGCTCCTTCTCCTCCGAAAACTGGCAGAAGTCTCTCAAATCTGTCCCTGCGCATCATACAAAAAGACAATGTTCAACCCACAATACGTCATGTTTAAAACTTTTCTATTTGCAACATTTTTCAGTAAGTTTCCACAGAAGCTTTAATTAAATTGACTCTTCTTCCAGTGGCCTTGGTTCCCAAATAGGCCAGGCACGAAAAGCAGGTCCTCCCCTCTCACCTTGCAGTCTTCTTCAAAGACATTCCGGGTATCTTCTTAAATCTAAGAATAACGAGGTCGAATTCCTGCACCTACAGTAGGATGAGAACACACCGTCTTCGAGCACAACAGAATTTATTTAATTAATTCTTGAGCAACCAAGGAGAAGCGAAACTCAAAACAACCTACAATTTGGGCCTACAAATCGGGTAACTTAAACTAAACATGATTACATTATATGAGTATAATTTCGTCCTGCACATTACACATACAGGAATTAAGTTTTCTAATATACGCAAATCCTACTTAAACGTGCTCACTTCATTTTAATACTAATATGACGTGAATAAATGCATCCTAATAATCATAAAACACTGCACACGACAAAAATACATATGAATGCGTTTATATCAGGAGTATAGTGCACCCCTACAATTTAGAGTGCTGTAAGCGCTCTATCACTGTCGAACGAACCCACCCCCAGTAGCATTTTCTAGTGTTACCAAGAATCGCAGTGGTCTGTACCAGCACTTATGCCGCATACATTCATGTAGATCGGCAGTATAAACCTACAGTTGTCTCCACAGCAAAACAAGTTACAATGGGATGAAACAACCCAGACACGTTACACCGATTAGCGAAGGTTTAAAAGTCAGTTAGGTCTAAAGTCCTGGAGCTGGGACCCGCCCTAGATGCACAAACTCCTAGAATCTGCACTTCGGTATACAGACTTACATAAACCGACAACTCTCACCTTTTACCTTATCTTTTTACCTGATCACGAGCAATACTCCTCACAGTGAGAGACCCAACTCCACTTAGGCTATTAGTTAGATAATGGAGCCCTGGGTGGACTTTTGTGGACCTATGACCATTCGAGGGGAGTCCTCCTCATCTTCTCTAGAGTGGACTTGATTTTCTTGTATCTTCCTGAAGCAACCAGAAAAGGACTGTACAGGAAAAACGAATTGAACCTTCATGTACCATATTACACGAAGCTTTCTGCACGAGAAAAAAACATCTTTGTATGTTGCAGAAGACGAAAGGGGCACAGGAACATTCTTCAAAGATCCAACCTCGCAAGACGCTAAAATTTGTAGCCTGACTAAGAATATATTTATCTCTCCAGTGTACATTTACTGCCCTGCTAAATTACTGGTATCCATCTTGAGCTCACCCGGCCAATACAGTCGCTTGGCATTACTCTCTGGGTCAAATCAACTTCTAAAAAAATATTAACTGTAAAATAATAACTTGTGTGACTCATCCTCCCAACGTCTATTCATAGCGTCAGGGAACAAGTTGGAAGTACATGCAAGTAGTAATTACCAGTGACTCAGATTATTTAGAACATTCCATCCATCATTTTTTTTGTATACTTTAGTGTGTCACTCTAAGGGGCCGATTCCGATCTCGGCCGGTAGGGCTCCGAATCGGATTCGGCTTTACCGGATCCGATTCGGAGCCCTGTTTCCCGACCGAACCGTACGTGGGTCCGGCCGAGCGAGTACGATGCGAATTCGCCGACCGACTCGTCCGGGCGTCCCGACCGCTCCGACCGACTCGCTCCCGGCTCGAACCGCTCTGACCGACTCGCTCGGACTCGACTCGCACCGCGCAATGGAGACGTTTCCCGGCCGGGTAAGTACGATGCGCGCCGCGAGCAGTCCGACCGAGCCGCGCACTCCGGCTCGTAAGAGCTGTCGGAGCCGTACTTTGGGGGTCCGTGTCGGACCCCCCTGTATGCGTAGCCGCGCGAGTCGCACACAGGGGGGACCCATGGGTCCCCCCTACCTGTGCGTGTACGGCGCGAATCGCTTCGCCGCGTACCCGCTGTAGGGGCGCCCTTGTCCGACTCCGCACCCATTGAGTCAATGGGAGCCCGCGTACGCGTTGTACGACCGGCTCCCATTGACATCAATGGGAGTCCGACCGACTCGAGTCCGATAACATACGGACGCATCGTACTCGTTCGGTCGGACTGCACGGGTCCGATTCGGTCGGAAATCTCTCCGGGTCCGGCTCGGTCGGAGAAATTTCCGGCCCGAATCGGAATCGACCCCTAAGTGTGACGGGTATGCACTCTGTGTCACTAGAGCCAAGGTGTACCTGGATGATGAGCCCATAACTAGGGCAAAACCGGTCCTGGGTTGCTTGTGTTCCGGTTCAGGGAGGACCTGGCTTGGCAGTTCGGACTGGACTGCTCCGATTAGAGCAGGGTCAAGACTGATTTGCATATAGCTGTGTCCAAACTGAGGTTACATGGTGTGCAAAATAACATGGATTGGATTGCGGCCCCTAGTAATTACCAGTGGCTGAGATTAATTTGAGGACTCCATCCATCACTTTTTGTATACTTTAGTGCACCACATTCAGCAGCGCTTGCACATTGTCTGATTTTGTTCTGAACAGCAACGTGCAGGGGCGACGGGGCTTAACAGATTCCAGCTGAGCCCATAACACAAGCCTCCTTTTGTTCAAGTATCAGGTTGGGAGCTATCTGAATCACACCTAGATGCAAATGCAGTGGAGGGAAAACGAAGGCACACAGCTTGGTATTACTTCACAAGTACTTAAGAGAAGCATGCTTTTGTACAGTCCCTGTATATAAGAGGTATGCATGCACTGTAAGAATGTCAGATGCGTTGGTCTGTCCCAGTATTTATACAAATAACAATTTAAATACCACTATTTTGTTTTCTTTCTTTTATAGCGCTATTCATCCCAATGCAAGGTGTCAGAATGCTTTATATCATGGAGCAGGTCGGTGTGCTGGCTCCCCCCTCACTGCCTTAGGCTTGTGCTTCCTTGTTTTTCCCCCTGTGTTCTTTAGCCCTTTTCTTTACTATTTTTACTGTTCCTGTTCTATTATTTTCCTGCTCCATTATTGTTCTCACTGTTTGTTTTGTGCCTGCTATATGTGCCTGTTTTCTGAGTCTGTGTCTGGAATTTTGTGGTAACCTGTACTTCTCTTTTCTTTCTGTCTCTGCGAGCCGGCACCCCTTGCCAGTCACTTTCCCACCACTCCACCCAACCACTTCCCTCCTCCCAGCCTCGTCACTTGCTTTCCCCCTTGTGCTCTCGCCTCTCAGCGCCCTACCCCCTCCCAGGACCTACTTAATGGAGGCCGCAGCATGGCTGCGCAAGGGATGTGTGCAGCAGGGTTGCCCAGCGGGCGTGCGGCTGGCATGCCAAAGGCGCACAAAGACAAGCCCGTCTGCAGCGTCCGCGCCTGTACCGTGCCCAGCACCAGGAACCGTGGATCTCCCATCACCCGCAGCTAGACCGGCACCAAGCTCATAGCCTTGGACTCCAGACTCTGCCAACAACTGCTGCCACACCTCTCCATGCTCAACAGAAGGACCCTTTGCATGCCACCACTGCCTTTTCTCCTGCAACACGGAGCATCCACACACGCAACCGACACCACCACATGAACCACGAGTATGCCTGGAAAACTCCACTGCCTCCTGCTCATCTCCCCTCTTCCCTGGTCTTCCTATGAAATAGTCAAATAGTCTAAGAAAACTTAACTCCCCCTGGTCAAGTGTCCATAATTTATTCCCTTTTTATTTGTTTATTGAATTATCTTTTTAACTAAAAACTCTTTTTGGCTTTTAAATTCTTTGTTTTCTCAACTGTAAAGTTCTATGTTTGAATCACCCGTACGTCACACACATTTTTTCGATGGTCTTCCTTGTTACCCAGGCCAAGCTACTAAAGGAGAACCATTACTCTTCTTATGGAAAACTGCTTTACTCTTGTTGACCTGCCATTAAAAATGTGGGGACTAAATCATAGCTTACATCAAGACCATGATCTCTCTCTCCAACGAGCATGTCAGTCAGATTTCCTATGAAGATATTGCAGAGTTTGAAAGGTTCCTCCGTGGGTGTATGTCTCTGCGTAATGCCCAACTTATTTCCCAGAACTCATGTTGCTTCAGAGCAAGAGAGTGGTATAATTTCTTATCTCCTTATGCACAAGTACTAATTTATAGCTTATGTTATGTTTAGCATATATATATATATATATCCTTTGTTATAGATGAATGGTATTTCCCTTTATTCCCTGGTACCCCTACTTTCCTCCCCAGTTGGCATATCCTT
This sequence comes from Calotriton arnoldi, assembly GCA_963921515.1. NCBI lineage: Eukaryota > Metazoa > Chordata > Amphibia > Caudata > Salamandridae > Calotriton > Calotriton arnoldi. The sequence continues at coordinate 42,477 of CAWUFW010023207.1, read as the reverse complement.
TCAGTTAGGCCGTGAGCCTGTCTTAGAATATTGGCGTTGTGAGATTCTACTCTGTCAAGCAGCCTGGGACAGAGATATGTAACGGTGGAGAGAGGAGACGTGAAGAATACATACTTGGTACAGTCTTATTTGGAGACTCTACTTTTTTAACGGAGCTCTACTGTTCAATGTTCGTTCTTCCACACTACTTCAAAAGGGAAACGTGGTAAGTAAAAACAGACGGTCAGACTCCTGGTCTTGGTCAAGAAAGGCACCTTTATTTAGAGTTAATGGATAATCTGCATCTCTAGTGATGTAGCCACTCAAATTACATATCCACTCATGGCAGCAGACACCTCTATTGTTGCCGATTGTATATCGAAATATCAACAGAGACATTCTGCTACCAAAATATCATGCACAAAATATCGAGGACCAAAATTCCAAGAAGGTAGTTGTATATAGGTCAGTACAGATTTACTATTCTTAACTCCACGTATACATACCTTGAAGTTATATATATGTGAAGTTATAGAAAGTAAACCTATACTTGCCCATATAAACTTACCGAAACGATATTTTGGCCCTTGATATTTTGTCAACGATATTCTGGTAGCAGTCGATATTAAGGAGGAATGCCATTGTTGCCATCTGGTCTGTAAAGGCACTGTGCGAATTTGCCAAAAGTAGACTGTGGTTCAGGCATGTAACCCAGGGGGGGCTCCTCCACTGGGGAAGAGGAGCGTTTCCCCACTGCTTTCTCGCAGTGCGAGAAGCGGAAACCTAAAATGGTAATAACTACCATTTTATGTTTCTGCTTCTCGCACTGCGAGAAAGCAGAACAGAAGGGTTTGGTTGTGGGTGGGCGGGGCTGCTCTGCAAGCAGGGAAGGAGTGGTGTGCCCATTCCTGAGGGCGGAATGACTGTTTGGTCGGCTCTCTGGGGCCGCCCAAACCAGTCATGCGCACTCTGCCCTTTCTCCATGCAGGCTGCAATGCAGCCTACATGGAGAAAATGGCCTCCCCGTAAGCCCCTGGCTGGGCGGCGGCCCCACAAATCACAACGCTGCCATTGCAGCGCTGTGATTGGCTAAGGGGAGGGAGCCTGCCAGCTTCCTGTTCCTGCCGGAGGCAGGAGAGCAGGAGCAGGCGCCGAGTAGGACTGGCGCCGAGAAAACGCGGTACCCGGCCGGTGGACAGGTAAGATTTTTCTTTATTAGTATATCACCCTGCGCGACCCCCCGCTCCCCCACCCGCGATTACTGCTGGCCGCGACCGACGTAACCTACTGTAACAAATCTGCCTTCACGTTTGGCAGAGTTTGTTACATACAAGAGCCTTAGACTTTAAAAGAAAGCTAACTTTCATGTAACAAATATGTTCTGCAGTACCACAGATCATACTAGTGAGGCAGGTCATGTGGGCAGAGACATTTCAAGTGGCACTTAAGGTGGAAAAAATCAACCATCTTAAATCAGCCTCCTTTACCAACCTGGCATACTGAAACTGTTAAATAATAGCATTTATAAATAATAATAATAGCATTTATAAAGCGCAACAGCTACCTCAAGCAGAGGTGTCCCAGTGCTTCGCGATCAATGCAGGTGAGGAAAAGGTCAAACAGAGGTGCTAGCCTTGACTGAAAAGCCAGTTCCAGCAAAACTCCAAATCATCTTCTTTGTATTTATGAGATGGCAATTAATTAAAGGCTAATTTTCCATCTTGGGCAAGATCAACCTGCGAAATTCCACTGCAGACTTCCCAGGAAGATCCAGTAAGCTATTGGTACATCCAATCTAGTTAAACCTAGACTTGGCAATGTGTATCAAAGCTGATCGACTTACATTTTATTTTCTGGTAGAAATGTAATTTAAATACAGGAGAAGGCAACATAATTCTTGATTTGAAAGTTTTACTGAAAATGCCATATACCTTTGGATTCTCATTTTAATTTGTTCATGGTTATTTAAACGAACATATTTATGTTTAGCAATTCATGTGTATAGTAACAAAGAGTCTTTAGGTCACTATGTGTTAATACATGGTGACAATGATTGTCACTCAGGCATATACAGCACAGGTAGTTGAACTGGCACTTTCTCTCCATGTGTTTTCAAAGTAACACAAGGCTGGCAGCTCCTCTAAACGCTGATGCCTGTGGTTTATGCTCACAGGCCCCTAACTAGGGGATTAGTTTTACTAGTGTAGCAGCACAATGGCACCATGCCTGGGTTATAAGCATAGCCCTCTGCATCTTATTTATGGCTGTTTTACTACACCACAACTGGGGAGAGAAGTCAATATCCTTGTCTGCTTTAGAAGCCTTGGCACCTTTGCAACGCTACTGCCGGTAACTCGACTAACAGTTGCATATTTTAAGACCAATAGGACTTGCTGTTGTCTGGTCGCACTCGTAAAGGAGTGCGACTTTTGCTTCGGTGAAACATTTCTTTAGCTGCCATAGTCACGATTCCCCAATGTAACAAGGTTTGTGGATAAGGAAGAGTGAAACAGCTATTGTTTCTGCTACTTAAATAACCTACAGATGTGAGTTAGTGATGTTCATGGATAGCAGCTGTTATCACTGGGATGCCAGTACTACCCCTTATACTGATATTAGTACTATACTACTAATACCAATGGGAGAGTAAAGAGGTTCACACTCAAGTATGTCCCCCTAACACCTAAATCATCTCACACAAGATACTTGAGTACAAATAACTAAAGTCCCACGTTTCCTGTATTGATACAAGAACAATTGTACTGGATCATCAAAAGATATTTGAGAGGTCGCCTCACCCACAACTTATCGTGGCATGCTTCATCATAGGTGACCTCTCACACTGGGGTAGGACAGTGCCACTCCAGTGGACTCAACCGAAGTGCTGAAACTTGGGAGTTCTTATATACCTATTTCAGGACAATGTCATTGATTCCGTTGGAGTTATAAAAGATAAAATATCTAGGAGTATACCCAAAGGGACTATCTTTATTACTGAGTACACCTGATATTCGTTAAATCAAAAAGGTGTGGTCAATAGATAGAATATGATGATTAATATGACCGTTCAAATTTCAGGAAACTACCAACATGTTTCGACCTATGTTGTCTGCCTGGAAATGGTCAAAGCACTTTGTCAGGGTAATGTGAACTCCCTAGCTGTACTGAACATGAAGTACAGGCATTAAAGTAGAGAAAAGATTATTTTCCATACCAATCATTCGTCTGCTCTGGCGTACACCTGTTAAGTAAGACATATCCCAGAACACATTAATTTATCTGCAGTAGTAAAGGACAAAATGGTTTGTGATACTATATGAATAAAAAGCCATGCTAATTAGCACAAGTCAAATCCAAACTTTCTGACCAAGAAAAAATTGCCAAGTCAGAACTAACCTTCATATTCATCGAACACCATTATATGGACACTGCACACTCTAGCAAGAATGTGGAGGTGTAAGAGCTGTATGCCTATAAGGCAAGACACATGATCAAACTGCATTAAAAACAGGGCTGCTGTGTTGCATTCATTGTGCTTAGATTATGCATAAAACACAATTACCCATGTCGACTAAACTATGGGAATCCTGGATCAGTGTAGCGGGGCGTCTCTTCTGCAGTCACACATTGACCATATCAAAAGATGTTACGCAATATCATGTAGAAAAATATATTAGAACATATGTGGTTGCCAGGTGGGAGCTATTAAAATAATGTTTATATAAGCTCATCACATTGAGCGTTCTTTCAGAAATGTTGATGATGGCAAGGAACATAAGTGTCTATATAATAAGGCTCTTTTAGTTGAGGGACAGACAGGCAAAAACGGGGACCAACATGTAACATAAACTATGATTGTCTTATGGCAAGTCGTTACTCTGTATGTCTCAAAATCTGGCTGCCTTTGTTATACGTTGATTACGGTATCCTTGGAACGAAATGAAGCCACAATGTGTCTGGTTCAGGGCCTGATCCTTGCCTTTCTGAGATGCCCAAGGCATCAATCTTGTCACCGCCTGAAAAGCGTGAATTAGCTGCTTTCCCCTTTTTTGTGTTTTTTGCACCCTTAGGGTGTTCGGGTGCAGCTCCTCTCTTTGGGGCCTTCACTGCCCCTTCTTTCCCTTGGGTATGGGCGTAACTTGTAGAGGGCCTTGATCTGGATAGAGTCTCTATTTTCTTATTAATGGTCTCATCAAGTGAGTCCATAACTTTATCCAGTGCTTCATTAACAATTGTCTCTATTTTTCCCTCTAGGTTAGATTCTTGATTAAAGGACATTATGGATAAATAGGTATTACTTTCGATAGATAGGAATTACTTTGGTGAAGGTCCCTCTCCTTTTTTTTTTTTACCTTGTTTAGTCCTTTGAACCGAGAGTATGGGGATTCTTAGATCTAGTTTGGTTGTTCCTTAAAGGAAAGGCGAGTAGAAAGTAGTAAAATTGTGTTTTCCGTTTAAAAAGGGGAATAATTGTTGATTTAGGGCTTTTCGCAATGTCTAGGGGTCCTGAGAAATGTTAACGCGAGTAACATTAACCATCGATCTCCGAAACGGAGAGAAACTGACAAACCGGCTTCGCAGCGTTTCTATGGTTACCATGCACGTATTGACATGCGTGGCTGCTTGATCTAAGGTACTTTCCTCGTACCTTCTTCCGCGGTGCTGCTCAAGGGCTCACACTGCGGTGTTCGAGAAAGGAGCGGGTGTTCCGCTCCGCTATGGCGTTTCCCCAGTGTTGAAAAGGGAGACAAGGAAGACCGGTAAGCGGCACTTCGCTTAGGCAAGCGCGCCGTGTGGAGGCCGCAGCCCGTTTGCCTTGGCTCGCGGTAGACGCGGGCTGCTAGGCAATGGGTGTGCGGCCTCCGAGATTGAAAGGCGCAAGTGTTAGTAGACTTCAAAAACGCGCAAGAAAGCCTATGAGCTTAGCGGGGTCCCGGAGGCAGCACCAGGGGTATCGGGAATATTGGCCCTACATGGGAGTCGCGAGAGGCTCCAGAAATAAGCTTTAAAGGGAAAAAATATAGTTTTAGAGAAAAGTTTGTCACACTAATGAAAAAACAGAGAGCTTACACGCATGGTAGGGTCAATAGGACCCAGCTATGCGATACACATAAATAGATATCTAATAACAAGCAGACAAAACATCCTGCAAATTCGAGAGTAAGGAGAGATACTTACCTTGTGAGCAGCAGAAACAAAGAAGGAAGATGGCTGCGTGCTCATGGATTATATACTGTATTAGAATGCTGTTTGAAGTTCTATATTCTCTTCATTGTTACTGCTGAGCTGTGGCAATAAAGGAGATTTGCATAATCTTAGCCTCCGTGTCTTTAATAAAATCCAGATTTTCTGCCCACCAGGCTGTGAAAAATCTAAATTGTCTTATGGCAAGTCATTACTCTGTATGTCTCAAAATCTGGATGCCTTTGTTATAAGTTGATTACGGTATCCTTGGAACGAAATGAAGCCACAATGTGTCTGGTTCACAGAAGACGAACAAATAATAAGGATCTACAGTGGAGGATTCAGGGTAAGTATGAGGTGTGACCGACCAAGCTATAGTGCTCAAACTCCCTTGCTTAAACAACATTTGATGACCCAGTACAATTGTTCCCCTACCGATACAGGAAACATGGGACTTTACTGATATTACTACCCCTGGTTTCACAGGACTCTGGGCCAAACAATGAAAAGGCCCAGCCTAATAAGTTATCACTGATAATATGCAAAGTAAGTTGATTAGAGCCTGAAGAAAATGAAATCTGCATTTTGAAGAGGACACTACCAGAAAGGATGGCCCAGACAGTAGTTGCAGCTTAATTAATAAATGTTCTTTATCATTTAAAATAGGGAGTTTTTGTAAATCATTTAACAGAAACTGAAAGGTTTCTGTTAAAGCTTAGTGAACATCTGAGAGTATGACTGTCCATGTGTGCTGTAGCTTCTCCATTCCTCATCCAGGGGCGTAGCAGGGCTCAATAAGCCCTTCATCAAGCAAATAATTTGTCCCCCACTCTCCTAGTTTTGTAGTGAAAAACAGCCACTAATTTGGGTAAAGTGGGCAGAGAGATTTCTAATGTGATGGCTATATATGACCCTATCTTTGGATATCTGCCTGTGATCAGTATGAGAAGTCATAGCACAAAGGAGTAGCACATAGGTGTATGGCGCTACCCCCCACTGTCTGGAAAAGTGCACATACATTGCACAATCCAAAGAACTGAGTGCAAACACACTAAAAGAGAGACGAGAAGAACAATCATTGGCAAATGCAATATGTTTCGCCTATGTGGTTAATAATACTTTTCTTTGCAAGTTTTAGCTTGGTGAGCAGTTGTGCAATATAAGTTAAAGAAACTCCGTAAAAGTGTTATGACGTGTTTTTTAGGAAGGCCATACTTTGTGCAGTGACTGTACCTTCGGTTGATGTTGGTGCTATATAAAACTGACCCTGAAATAAAATTGTGAAAAGCAGGTTTAAATGCGGAGTTGATTCGTTACCTGTGTGCTTGTATGAAGTAACCTGTGGTAATATAAAGGAATAATACTAGACTCATGCCATATCTAAAATTGTCTCGTCTTTGGGGTTATTCAACTGCATAGCATAATTAATTGTCACACCCTTTGACAATAGCTAACTTGTCAAAGACATACACTAAATAAATATGAAAGGAGTAGAAAAAATCACCTGGCTCATATCCTGCAGCAATAAGGATTTATACTCCAGAACTGTGTTAAGTGAGTCAGTATTTTCTGTAATAGTCTAAATTGCGATTGGACCAAATGAAGAGGGTTGTGTAACATAGTACCAGGGATTATAAATCTGAAAAAAATAGTGCACTGATCAGATTAGAGACCAGGTAAAGTATTGCGGATTTGAGTTCTCCCAAGACGGGCAGCAATCAAGTTCTGCACATTCCCTGTTTTGTGTATAGTGTACAGAGGCTGAGAAAGACCTAATGAATAAAAAAGCAACGTAAATTGCAGAATGACGAAATCAAAGAAAAATATTTCAATAAAGTACAGTCAGCAAGTACTATGACATTTTCATAAATTACAATCACCAAGTATTATGACTTTTGTGATTGATCTAAGGTCTGACCAATCACAACTGAACAAATCTCTGCAAACATAGGGGGTCATTACGATGACGGACGGATCGCCACCGCCCGCCATTCCCCTCCGCCCGCATGCCATTTCCCCCCCGCCACATTACGATGGCGGGAGGGAGCCCGGCGGACGGAAAGACCGTCCGCCGGATTTCCGCCGGTCCAACAGGGGACCGGGCGGAAAAGGGCAATAATATGGTGGCGGTGTCTGCAAGACACCGCCATCCATATTAGGATGCTGGCGGAGTGCAGCATTTCCATGGCGGCAACGCCGCCATGGGAAGGCATACGGTCTTCGCAGTTGGGGGCCCGTAGTGGGCCCCCAGGATGTTGGAGGGTGCACATGGGGGGTACCTATGGTACCCCCCTGCATTGGCATGGACAAGGTGGCAGGCACCGCGCGGTGCCTGTCACCTTGTGCATGCCAATGCATGACGTGCATTCCCAGCACTGTGGCGGGCGGTGCTGTGAACACCGCCCGCCACAATGTTGGGAATAGGGGATACCACTGCCACCGTGGCGGTGGCATCCTAACACTCGCGGTGGGACCGCCGCTCCTATGGCGGACGGTCCCATTCACCGCTGACGGTGGCGGGCGGACTTTGTCCGCCCGTCATCGTAATGAGCCCCATAGTACTGAGACTACGATATCTGCACCCCTGGATAAAAATAATAGTAAATTTATGAGAAACTTTAAACTGGCATACTAAGAATTTTAATGCTGCAGAGGATAAAAAGAAAGACATCTAATACGGTCCCAGAAAATGGCTGTAACTCTTCAATAACACTAACAGTGCAAAATGTTGGAATAGAATATACTCTCCTTTGTGTAGAGGCTCGTTTAAAGCCTGGTTTCAGTTACAAAAAATATCAAGATTAGAATCCTGAATGAATAGGTTAAGCTCCAAATTGTATTTAGCAATGATGCTTCAATTCCACCATGATCAAGCAGTGAAATTACAATAGAGAAAGACTTTCTTCAATAAAGGAGAGCCACTAGATTGCAGGAAAGACCCACCAGTACTAGTCAGAGAAAGCCAAACCTGACCCTCTTACCAAAGTGTCTCATCCCATTTGTAGAAAATGTAAATCTGCCTAGACCTAACACAATTGCTCCAGCAACTTTGATACTAGCATGTGTAGGCATGTTTGATTCGCTCCATAGGAAGCATCCATGAAGCCTGTTCAAGCCACTGCAGCAGTCTGACTGCGGCAGTCTGCAAGGCTCATAGAAGAACCTATAATGCAGACCGCCACAGTCAGACCACCGACTTCACCTTTCTGCACGGTAAATCGGTGGTCTGACTGCAGCAGTCTGCATTATAGGTTCTTCTATGAGCCTTGCAAACCACCGCAGTCAGATCGCCTCAAGGATTTAACTCCTAATCTGGCGGGCGGTCGCACAATGGGTTTGGGGGTCCTACAGCAGATGGTGGAGGACCGCCACCGCTGTAAGACCCCCAAACTCATAATAAGGCCCTTAGTGCTCTGCTCCAGTGGTCCTGTGATGAAAAACACTCAGGGCCATATTTGTCAAAGGGTTGCAGCACTTTTGCACTACGCAACGGGGAGCAAGCGTGATGCAACAATTAAGTGCAATTTATCAAGCCACGCAAGGCCACCTTGCTTGGCCCTGAGTAGCTTGATAAATAAACAGTAACGCAATGCAGCGCAGATTGCTGCGTCGTAGTACTCTGCCCCATGGAGGCGTTCCATGGGTTGTGCCATGGATTTTGATGCATTCGCAGATTTACCATAAGTGGTAGACCTGGGAATGCGCCAAAACTGCTACGCCTCCCCAGGTGAGGCGTCCCGAGAAGAAATATGTTTATTTGTCCTTGTTTTTCCTCTTTTTATGTGTGCTGCATTCTACAGCATACACACAAAGAGGAAAATGCCCCAGGGGATTGTTTTTGTACAGTAAGGTGCCATTTCCTGCACAAAAACAATCCTGCTTACAATGCAGGCAAACTTGCACCATTGTCCAAGGGTGCCTGAGTTGGCACTAGGCAGCACATTGTGCACCAGTGCTGGGAAAAGGCAGGAATGCGCCGTATTTTGTTAAATACGGCACATTCTTGCCTTTTCGTATGAGACTGTGCCTGTGACTGTAGATCACACTCTGATCACCTTATGCCTTTCAATCTGTTCCTCTTATTGGAAATTGCCATAACAGAGACACAGGTTTATGAAGAGTTGGGGTCCAGCTCTACGGGTGCTTGTATGTCCCTGCGGCTGTCTGTATATATGTTTGGTTGTCAGCATAGGTACTTGCATGTCGGTTGGCCTATCTTCATGGGTGCTTGTATATCTGCTGGTCTGTCGGCATGTGAAATGTGTGCCTGCATATAGGTTTGTGTGTATAGATTATTTTATGGCTTTATCTCTATGTACATTGGTACACATGTTGGTGAGGGTCAATAGAAGTGTGTAGGTGTGATTTAGCTGTTGGTCTGTGTGCATGTACGTGTAGTCTTGTATCTGTATCCCTATGGAAGGTGCCTTTATGTATGGAATATGAACGGAAAAGTAGTGATCTAAATAATGCAGACATACCAAAGACTATGGTAAAAAAAAAGAATGCTATTGTTAGATGGTAATTGATAATCTTGACTTCTGACATTTGCAAGGTCTCTTGCCGCTTTATCGTTTAATTGAGTGAATACCCTTTATATATAAATTGACTATATTGACGATGTTGAGTTAAAAGTCAAACATCTCACGTTGTGTATTCTTTTTATCTTACAGACTATTAGGTGTGTATTTATAGTCGTTGATATGCCGTGGAAATTTCAAAGAAAACTTGTGGATAAAAACTGCCGACGTCTGTAGCGGAAAATGTTCAGTTTTCGAGTGGGAAAAGTAACAAGTCTTATCGTATGTCAAAGTAACACTCACTGTCACCCCTGGACATCTTGCTCGACATAAAAACTGTTTTATTCAATGTTCTGCTTCTTTGGAAGGAAACAAATAAAAGTTATCATATTAGCATAAGTGTCTGTGTTTCTGACAGCTATGGGGAAGCTACGACTGCATGTTCTGCCTTTCAGATTATTAACAGAAGTTTTAATGGATAAAAACGTTTACCTGGACAGCAAAAGCTTGCTAAACTAACAGCTTTCAGTAACGTTTTGATTATATTTGTAAATCCTACTAATCTTGAAAATAATTGGGGTTCATTAAACACATTTTGTTGCACAAAAGTTCTTTATTCAAAATTAGTGCTTAACATTGTTTTAATTAACCCTGGGCGGTGAACTCCGCTCCGCTCGCGGAGTTTGCGGAGTTTCCTGCACTCTGCGTTACGCGGAGATCGTGGAGTTCCGAAAACTCCGCTTCGCGTTGCGTAGTGGAGTTTTTTTCCTTGCTCGCGTTCGTCAACGTCAAGTTGGCGACCGCGAGCGAGGAAAATCAACCTCACGGCGAGATTTTTCCTCGTTCGCGATCGTCAACATCAAGTTGGCGAGCGCAAGCGTGGAAAATCAACATCCCAGCGAGATTTCTCAACGCGGGGGGGTCAGGTTTCTCATTGCGAGTGGTCGCGTATGCTCGCGACAGCTCGCGTTGAGAAACTGCCCGTTTGCGTTGAGAAAGCTTCCGCTCGAGTAAAAATATACTCGAGCGGCAGAAAAGGAAAGCAGGGACCGCTTGCACTGTGCATGGTGCCGTTCGCAATGATTGCACAGTGCGGACAAGCATCCAGCACTGTGCAATCATCGCAAACGGCATTTTTCTATTGTATTCCGCCGCTCGCATAGCTCCGCGTAGTGCGGCTGAGTTTTTTTTGCACTTCGCGTAGTGCAGCGTAGTGCAACTCCGCGAACTCCGCCCAGGGTTAGTTTTAATATCACAAGTTGGAAATTCCAATCACAAAAGTATGTGCGTAAGTCTAGGCACGTGGCCTCCCTACTCTTCTATATAATAATGTGCTGCATGTGTGGACTTCTCTACCCAACGAAACCTATTGCTGAGTAGTAAATGTGGAGTGTTAAGGAGAAGGGAAATGGAAAATGGAAAGGGCAGGGGGCACAGGGAGGGACATGCAAATACATGATCACACCTACAAAATTGTAAGCCAGACACGATTATCACCCACACCTACTCAAGTAGTAGTATGGCCCAAACAGGGTCTAATCCACTCACATCGACTCCAGTCAAACCTTGAAATAAGTCATAAACACACATGGCGACTATTAGGAACTGCGATCAAGTCACGCAGAAAACAATGGGGGCCGAGAATACCCCTAACAGGATTTAAGAAAAAAATATTAGGAAAATGGGAATTAACAGCAAACCAGGGAACACAGGCAGCACAATGATGAGATGTAAGCTCACAGAAGAGGTTCAATTCAAATAAATAAACATGACAAATTATATATTCAAATACAGCCAATAATCAACAGAAACACACATAAGCACATCTTATATTTTTACAAATTCTCCATAAACACAGCACACCCCATGCACAGAAGATAAATATTTGCCCCCTACTCCCAGAAATAATTCCACTGGAGTCATTCCTCATTCAAAACACGAGCATTATAATTGAGGGTAAATCACAACATCTGTAGCACACCCATCACCAACCTAGCATCATAAACACTATCAGCAAATCCTACTCAGCCTAGACAAATAAGAAAGCAGGTGACAGTCACACTACCTTTTCCACAAAGTCATCAACGGTGTTATTCGCTCTGCCCTGCTTTCTGAGGGGCAATTAATTGAGGAGTAGAAAGAGAATATTTAGGCAAAGGATTACCCTTTTCATATGTCTGAGGAAGAGATGGCAACAAACCTCTTTCCCCTGATGTAATCCAAGACATGGTTTAGAAAGGGAGCAGGAGCTCACTTTACCTACAATACGTCTCCCCTCAAAATACTTGCTGCACTCCACTTACTGGCCACTGAATCACCCCAGAGGACCAGCAGAAACATTGTTGGCATTTCACAAGCAAGGCCAATTCCAGTGTGTGCACCAGGTTTTAAGATATATCACCGGGGCTGCCCTTTCCTCTCAGACCTCGCTCTGAGATGACAGGTGTCCATATTAGAGTGTGTACATGGATTGGCCTCTCTTGTCAGACCTTTCTCTCAGATGACTGATGAGCATCTTAGGGTGTCTGGAGGAGATAGCCTCTCCTTTTGCACCTCTCTCTCAGATGATGAATGTGCGTAGTAGGGTGTAGAGAGGAACCTTTCATATCTCTCTCTCAGATGACGGGTGTGCATAGTAGTGTGTGGGGAGAGGGACTGGCCTCTCCTTTAACACCTCTCCCTCAGATGATGGGTGTGCATAGAGGGTGTGTGGCTGGACTGGCCTTTCCTTTCAGAGCTCTGTCTCAGATGAAGGGTGTGAGTAGTAGTGTATGGAGAATGACAGGCCTGTCCTTTCAGACCTCTCTCTCAGATGACGGATTTGCAAAGTCATGTGCGTTGAGATTGACTGGCCTCGCCGCTGATACATCTCTCAGATAACGGGTGTGTGTAGTAGTGAGTGGAGAGGAACTGTCCACCCTGCTAAAACACCTCTCTCCGATATTAGGTGTGCATAGTAGGGCATGGGAAGAGACTGCACTCTACCCAAAACTCTTACCAAGCTGATGGACACAATTATTAGACTCTGTTTCACACCATCTCCAGTAATACTCCTTCCTATAATAGCAAGTATGCATATTACAGTGTATTCAAAGATCACCTACTCCTTTCTACTTTTCACGATCCTGCAAAAGTCTCTCGAGTGCATAACATTTAAATAAAAATGGAAATAACACACTATTCATCACAGTACTTATCTTTTACACACTTCCTCTCAAAAACAAGGAGCACAATATGCATTCCTACTAATAGAGTTTATTGAAGCTCATCTACTCCATTTTACTTTTCACGATCCCTCGAGAGGCTCACGAGATCATAAAAACTAGTTAAAACAATATACATTTATTGTCTTCACAGTAGTTATCCCTTAGATACCTCATCCCTAAATCTAAGAGGACAGCATGCCATTCTGCCCCCTGTGTTTTTACTTCATTTCCACAACACCTCCAATTTTTCACAGTAAACAGTAATGGAGGCCATTGCATTTCTAACATTCCAATAGCCAGCCAATCAGAGAGCTTGATCTCAGAGAGCGTGAAGCCTCACGGGGAAAACGAGCCTCTCGACTAATCACAGGGCTCCATTTTTGATTTTGCGCTCTCTCGGGAGGCTCATTAGCCCAATTGGTAAAATATACAGTTATTTTTCACCCTTAATTTCTCAAAAACTGCTGAACGGATTTACCCCAAATCACAAAAAGCACAATCTGCAGACCAAGATGTAGCTTCCTGCCGAATTTGGTGTAAATCTGTTCAGCAGTTTTTGGTGTAGCCCTGCTGAAAGAAGTCTATGGAAAATGCATGGGGATTTTATGTTTTGGGACCCCCCTTTTTTCTTGGCCCCTGCTTGACATATTACCCCAAAACTTTCTAGGAAGGAGCTGAGGTAGATGAACTTTCTTTTTGGAAACGCTTGTCAAGATTCGTCAAATGTGGCCAAAGTTATTAGTAAACAAAAAATCACTCTGTCTATGGAAAAGCAGACCTAACTATAACTACCTAGTGGCAACCACACTAAGTAAAAAAAAAATATATGTATACACAACAATTTTTATTGCTGTGTACTGTATTGGTTTTATATAACACCTTGTTTGACCATCATGAATTTGTGTGTTTTTACGTATTATTGTGTGGTTTTGTCCTTTTATGAATATGTTTTACCCGAATAAAGTAATTGAACTGAATTGATATATATATATATATATATATATCAGCTCCTAATTCCACATTCCATCAGAACGTAAAGGAAAGCACTCTCGGGGGCGAGTCCAACATATTTATTTCCACGGACTCACAGCAACCAGACGCGTTTCGGCAGTCGCCTTTTTCGATGGTAACCAGGCTGCAGAAACGGCCTTCTTTATGTCAATTACAAACATCACATCAGCATTAGTGAACACTGAGAATGGACAAACATTTTCATTGTCATTTTTCGCCGCCATCTTTCAATGTGCAAAAATCGTTCTTCACAATAAAATTAGATAGTAGCTGATCTAGTATATACATAAATCCATATATACAAAAATCCATATATACAAATATTTAAATACACTTATTCGGACTCAACACAGTTAAATACTGTTCTCAAATTGATTACGCCCACCAATGGGCTTCCTGATTCTACACATCCTGCCCACAAATGGGCCTGCATGATATTACATGGACTTAAGATCAGTTCGCTAAATAACGACTATCAACACATTGCCAATTCATTCAAAATTCTGACCTTTCTCAGTTAAAACCTTCAACTTAAGCAAGATATAACAAACAAACATGTAATGGTCCCTCTACCTAGTTACATTTCAAACGCATTATACATTTATAAATTTCATAAATTTCATAATCCGGTATCAAAACAGACCTCACTCATCATTTTCCCATAGCCATGGGATTATCCAGCTACTCGCCTAAGTGCACTGAAAGCTCCTCATTACAATTCAAACCATCGGGAGCCTTTGTTTGGAGATCTATTATGTATCTGGATTCCAGCCTTCTCAGACTAGTAACCCTGTCTCCACCCCTTGGATTTAATGGAACATGATCTAAGGCAAAGAATGTTAAAAGATTCCTGTCACTGTTATGTTTGGATTTAAAATGCCGGGCTACCGGGTATGATAAATCCCCATTTTTAATCGCCCTTGTATGCTCCAAAATGCGTATTTTCGTTTGGTGTATGGTACTACTAATATACCTGAGTCCACAAGGGCAATTCAAACAGTACACTGTGTATGGTGTGCTGCATGTGATAAATTTCTTAATGGATTTTGGTTTCTGTACTCCCGGTATATGGTATTTCAAAACCTTTTACTACCTACACAGCTTTACATTTGCCACAGGGATAAAATCCCTGCAGCTCCTTATCAAACAGCTTAGGTGTTTCTCTTCTCATATAGCTGCTTGTAAGAGAATCACGAAGGGCCCTAGCTTTCCGAAAGGTCATTAATGGTCGTGCTGGAATATCCATTCTAATTACGGGATCCATTTTGAGCAGATTCCAATTTCTGCGCAAAATGGTTCGCAATTTATCAGATTCACTTGAATATGTAGTGATCATCCGAAGCCACACACATTAATTCTCTTGGATTTCTCTTCTAATAGCTTACTTCTGGGGACAGAATTAACTTTCTTTAATGCTCCCATCAATACCTGCTCACCATAACCACGTGCTCTAAATCTGTCCAAACATTCACTGGAGTGTTTCTCAAAATCAACCTCCCTGGTATTATTCCTTTTATGCGCAACAGTTCTCCATAGGGGATACTGTTAATCAGTTTCTGTGGATGCGCACTGTGGGCATGTAAGATCGAATTTCCGCAGTCGGTTTTCGATACAATTTCGTGCAAATTCGGTTTTCAATCACACAAACCTCTAGATCTAAAAGTTTATCGACCCATCACTGATATCAGCATTGAACTTTAAGTTCAGGTGATTGTTATTAAGCACCTGAACATACTCTAGTGCTGATTCCTTTGACCCTCCATACCAGGAAGAGGTCGTCTATATATCTGTACCAGGCAATTACTCTATCTGTCCAGATACGGTTAGTATCCGACCAGGCCACCTGCTCCTCCCACCAGCCCACGAATAAATTCGCGTAGCTGGGGGCGAAGCAGGTGCCCATGGCCGTCCCAGATACTTGCTTATAATACTGTTCCTGGTACAGAAAGATGTTATTATTCAAACAAAATTCTAAAAGTTCAATTAACATATCACTATGTTCACAATATTTGATGGGTCGATTTTAAGAAAATAGCATACTGCTTGTAAACCTTGGTGGTGTGCTATGCAGGTATATAGACTCGTGATATCCATCACTATCATTTGATCTCCCTCCTGCCATGTAATAGTTGTAATACGTTGCAAGAAATCTTTTGTATCTTTGATATATGATCTCAATCCCACCACGAAACCAGATAAGAATTGATCTATATACATTGACACATGTTCTAAAAGGCTGCTCTGGGACGAGACAATCAGCCTCCCGGTGGTACTAATGCGTCCTTATGTACTTTGGGCAAATGATAAAAACAAGGTGTTACAGGGTTCAAACGCCTCAAGAATAAATACTCTTCAGTTTCTATCTTGCCTTTCTCATACCACTTTTTAATAACGCATGGCAGTTTGCAATACTCATATTGTACACATTCTTTCCCACTTTTCATAAAATGCCAAGTCTGAAAGTTGACGTAAAGCCTCCTTATTATAGGCATCAAAGTTTGCAGCACTACATTTCCGCCTTTATGTGAAGGTTTACAGATAATAGACGTATCTTTTTAATGCTCTCCATAGCCAGTACTGCTCGTGGGTTAGATTGCGTTTCTTTGTCCAAACATGATCGCTTTTCGTAGGTTCATTAGCTCCTTTATAACAGTGTCTGAGAAGGTATCAATTATATCACTGGGCATTTGCGGTAAAAGTTGAAGCCGGTTTAAAACAGGTAACCACATTCTGTTGTTCAATACCCAGGATCCCCACTCGATCATCAGCCATGTCCGGGCCTGCAATTTCATTACCCAGATCATCCAGGGCCTGTAATGCTGGTAAATCATGTCCGACCAAAATGTCGGTTTCTAATGGATGTGCACCAATTCCTTCGTCTGTTGCTTTTTTGGTCTCAATTTAAAATACTTATGAAGCTTGAGTTTTCTTATGAACCTAAACAGATCAATTCTCGCTTGCGTATATTCAGTTTTTTCTGTGGACAAAAAGTGAAGCCTAACTTTAATACATCTCTTCACATTGCGTTAATTTCCTTGGGCTTAGATTAATGATGGTGAGATTCTCTTGTGCTTTCTGACTTATCGGCGTCTGTTGAATTTCTTTTGCTTCTTGTGACTGGAGGGATCTGCGCCTTTGCGCCATTGCCCTCCTCGCCTTGTCGGTCGCCGCTTTTTGGCTCTGGGGGTTTCCCCCTGATGCCCCTCTGCCAAGATTGACGGATAACTCGAAATTCGTCGTGAAAAAATGCTGATTTGCTCACAGCCGTGCCCGAAGATACACTCTCATCGATTACGCGTCAGGAAGGGTATTGACTTTTGCTAAGAGATTTGATGCACCACGGAGGGCTCTCCAGGAAAAATCTGTGCCACAAGCAATAAGTCACCCTGACACCTCTGAATCCGAGGTGACAACTCCGGAGCAGTCTGAAGATGAGAGTGTATCTTCGGGCACGGCTGTGAGCAAATCAGCATTTTTTCACGACGAATTTCGAGTTATCCGTCAATCTTGGCAGAGGGGCATCAGGGGGAAACCCCAGAGCCAAAAAGCGGCGACCGACAAGGCGAGGGGGCAATGGCGCAAAAGGGCGCAGATCCCCTCCAGTCACAAGAAGCAAAAAGAAATTCAACAGACGCCGATAAGTCAGAAAGCACAAGAGAATCTCACCATCATTAATCTAAGCCCAAGGAAATTAACGCAATGTGAAGAAGATGTATTAAAGTTAGGCTTCACTTTTTGTCCACAGAAAAACTTGAATATACGCAAACGAGAATTGATCTGTTTAGGTTCATAAGAAAACTCAAGCTTCATAAGTATTTTAAATTGAGACCAAAAAAGCAACAGACGAAGGGAATTGGTGCACATCCATTAGAAACCGACATTTTGGTCGGACATGATTTACCAGCATTACAGGCCCTGGATGATCTGGGTAATGAAATTGCAGGCCCGGACATGGCTGATGATCGAGTGGGGATCCTGGGTATTGAACAACAGAATGTGGTTACCTGTTTTAAACCGGCTTCAACTTTTTTACCGCAAATGCCCAGTGATATAATTGATACCTTCTCAGACACTGTTATAAAGGAGCTAATGAACCTACGAAAAAGCGATCATGTTTGGACAAAGAAACGCAATCTAACCCACGAGCAGTACTTGGCTATGGAGAGCATTAAAAAAGATACGTCTATTATCTGTAAGCCTTCACATAAAGGCGGAAATGTAGTGCTGCAAACTTTTGATGCCTATAATAAGGAGGCTTTACGTCAACTTTCAGACTTGGCATTTTATGAAAAAGTGGGAAAGAATGTGTACAATATGAGTATTGCAAACTGCCATGCGTTATTAAAAAAGTGGTATGAGAAAGGCAAGATAGAAACTGAAGAGTATTTATTCTTGAGGCGTTTGAACCCTGTAACACCTTGTTTTTATCATTTGCCCAAAGTACATAAGGACGCATTAGTACCACCGGGGAGGCCGATTGTCTCGTCCCAGGGCAGCCATTTAGAACATGTGTCAATGTATATAGATCAATTCTTATCTGGTTTCGTGGTGGGATTGAGATCATATATCAAAGATACAAAAGATTTCTTGCAACGTATTACAACTATTACATGGCAGGAGGGAGATCAAATGATAGTGATGGATATCACGAGTCTATATACCTGCATAGCACACCACCAAGGTTTACAAGCAGTATGCTATTTTCTTAAAAATCGACCCATCAAATATTGTGAACATAGTGATATGTTAATTGAACTTTTAGAATTTTGTTTGAATAATAACATCTTTCTGTACCAGGAACAGTAATATAAGCAAGTATCTGGGACGGCCATGGGCACCTGCTTCGCCCCCAGCTACGCGAATTTATTCGTGGGCTGGTGGGAGGAGCAGGTGGCCTGGTCGGATACTAACCATATCTGGACAGATAGGGTAATTGCCTGGTACAGATATATAGACGACCTCTTCCTGGTATGGAGGGGGTCAAAGGAATCAGCACTAGAGTATGTTCAGGTGCTTAATAACAATCACCTGAACTTAAAGTTCAATGCTGATATCAGTGATGGGTCGGTAAACTTTTTAGATCTAGAGGTTTGTGTGATTGAAAACCGAATTTGCACGAAATTGTATCGAAAACCGACTGCGGGAAATTCGATCTTACATGCCCACAGTGCGCATCCACAGAAACTGATTAACAGTATCCCCTATGGGGAACTGTTGCGCATAAAAAGGAATAATACCAGGGAGGTTGATTTTGAGAAACACTCCAGTGAATGTTTGGACAGATTTAGAGCACGTGGTTATGGTGAGCAGGTATTGATGGGAGCATTAAAGAAAGTTAATTCTGTCCCCAGAAGTAAGCTATTAGAAGAGAAATCCAAGAGAATTAATGTGTGTGGCTTTCGGATGATCACTACATATTCAAGTGAATCTGATAAATTGCGAACCATTTTGCGCAGAAATTGGAATCTGCTCAAAATGGATCCCGTAATTGGAATGGATATTCCAGCACGACCATTAATGACCTTTCGGAAAGCTAGGGCCCTTCGTGATTCTCTTACAAGCAGCTATATGAGAAGAGAAACACCTAAGCTGTTTGATAAGGAGCTGCAGGGATTTTATCCCTGTGGCAAATGTAAAGCTTGTGTAGGCAGTAAAAGGTTTTGAAATACCATATACCGGGAGTACAGAAACCAAAATCCATTAAGAAATTTATCACATGCAGCACACCATACACAGTGTACTGTTTGAATTGCCCTTGTGGACTCAGGTATATTGGTAGTACCATACACCAAACGAAAATACGCATTTTGGAGCATACAAGGGCGATTAAAAATGGGGATTTGTCATACCCGGTAGCCCGGCATTTTAAATCCAAACATAACAGTGACAGGAATCTTTTAACATTCTTTGCCTTAGATCATGTTCCATTAAATCCAAGGGGTGGAGACATGGTTACTAGTCTGAGAAGGCTGGAATCCAGATACATAATAGATCTCCAAACAAAGGCTCCCGATGGTTTGAATTGTAATGAGGAGCTTTCAGTGCACTTAGGCGAGTAGCTGGATAATCCCATGGCTATGGGAAAATGATGAGTGAGGTCTGTTTTGATACCGGATTATGAAATTTATGAAATTTATAAATGTATAATGCGTTTGAAATGTAACTAGGTAGAGGGACCATTACATGTTTGTTTGTTATATCTTGCTTAAGTTGAAGGTTTTAACTGAGAAAGGTCAGAATTTTGAATGAATTGGCAATGTGTTGATAGTCGTTATTTAGCGAACTGATCTTAAGTCCATGTAATATCATGCAGGCCCATTTGTGGGCAGGATGTGTAGAATCAGGAAGCCCATTGGTGGGCGTAATCAATTTGAGAACAGTATTTAACTGTGTTGAGTCCGAATAAGTGTATTTAAATATTTGTATATATGGATTTTTGTATATATGGATTTATGTATATACTAGATCAGCTACTATCTAATTTTATTGTGAAGAACGATTTTTGCACATTGAAAGATGGCGGCGAAAAATGACAATGAAAATGTTTGTCCATTCTCAGTGTTCACTAATGCTGATGTGATGTTTGTAATTGACATAAAAGAAGGCCGTTTCTGGCGCGCCTGGTTACCATCGAAAAAGGCGACTGCCGAAACGCGTCTGGTTGCTGTGAGTCCGTGGAAATAAATATGTTGGACTCGCCCCCGAGAGTGCTTTCCTTTACGTTCTGATGGAATGTGGAATTAGGAGCTGGTATAGTTGCGGGTACACCGCCCGCGAGAAAGCACCCGTTTGAGAGTGCACGAAGGAGGTGGAAATTTGAGGAGCAGCGATATATATATATATATATATATATATATATTATCTACTGGCGGTCGCCAGTAGATAGTTATAGTTAGGACCTATTTTCCATAGGAAATATGCGACATTCTATTTGAAATAACTCTTGCGTCGGTTGACGAATCTTCGCGAAATTTTCAAACTTTATGGCCCGCTCCGGTCCGCTCCTACCCTGAAAGTCTCAGGGTGATTCGTCAAGCGGGGGCCGAGAAAAAGGGGGGTCCCAAAACGTGTTTTCCCCATTCATTTTCCCATAGGAAACTTTAGACACGGCTACAGCCCGAACTGCTGAACGGAATTACACCAAATTTGGCAAAGAGGTAGTTCTTGGTTCAGAAAGAACCCTTTTGTTAAATGGTGTAAATCCGTTCAGTAGTTGCGGAGAAATTAAAAAAATAAGAGTCAAAAAATCAATTTCCCATAGGAAACTTTATGCAAGGCTACAGCCCGAACTGCTGAACGGAATTACACCAAATTTGGCAAAGAGGTAGTTCTTGGTTCAGAAAGAACCATTTTTGTTAAATGGTGTAAATCCGTTCAGTAGTTCCTGAGAAAATCAAAAAGAAAATCACATATATATCTATGGCCGCGTCGGATCCGCGTACCCTCCCGATCTCGAGCTGCATGCTAATTGGCTGTCAACACTCCAAATCAGGAAGTGTTGGCAGCCATTTTGTCCCTCGGTAGAACGAGGGACAGAAACAAGTGCGCCAAGCGCAAAAAGGGGGCAGGGTAGAAACACCCTGACCCCCTAGGTCTGCTCAGGGGGTCCCACAAGGACCCCCTGGGCAGAAAAAAGCATTTTTTTTTTATTTTTTTTTAAATCGGCGGGATGCGCTTAGGGTGCGCGGATCCCGCTGAGAAAAAAAAAAAGAAACAAGTGCGCAAAACGCACAAAGGGGGCAGGGTAGAAACACCCTAACCCCCTAGGCCTGCTCAGGGGGTCCCACAAGGACCCCCTGGGCAAAAAAAAGCATTTTTTTTTATTTTTTTTTAAATCGGCAGGGTGCGCGGATCCTGCCGAAAAAAAAAAAAATCAAAGCGCAGTCTCCCGCGCTTCGATGTTAATTTGCCCCCGGGTGGGCCAAGTCCCGGGGGCATGCTGGGGGGGTTTATTTTATGTATGGGGGGCCTCAAAGGGCCCCCCAAGCCCCGGGGACCGCTACCCCCCGGGGCTTTCATTTTAAAATGGTGCGGGAGGGCACTCGGCCCTCCCGCAGCCCCGGGGACCACCACCTCCCCGGGGCTTCTTTTTTTTTTTTTTTTTATTTCCTGTGTGGGGGGGCTCGAGCCCCCCCACACGCCCCGGGGACCGCCACCTCCCCGGGGCACTAACAAATTTAAAATGGGGGTCCGTTTTGGACCCCCGAAGCCCCGGGGACCACCACCTCCCCGGGGCTTTGCTGATGTGGGGAGGGGGGCCGCGCGGCCCCCCTCCTGGAGCCTGTGGTGGCACTGGGGACCGCTACCCCCCAGGGCCGGCTCCCAGTGTCCCGGGGTGCCTACCCCCGGGACACTGCTGTTTGCAATGACAGGACGGGAGCCTCGCGGCTCCCGTCCTGTCATTGCAAACTGCTTTGGATATTGGAAGAGAGAGCAGGGAAACCTGCTCTCGCTTCCAATATCCAAAGACAATTGCTTTTCCACATGGGGAGCAGCATGTTAGCTGCTCCCCGTGTGGAAAAGCAATGCCGGCTCCCTTAGGACACGGGGAGCCGGCGGGACTGTGGGGGATTTGGGGACCCCCCCACAGTCCCCAACGAGAGGCCAGGCCCCGGGGGATGGGGTCCCCGGGGCCATAAGTGGCCCGGGAGGGGGCCACGCGGCCCCCTCCCCAGAAATAATTTTTTTTTTTTAATTTTAAAAAAGGCCTGCCCCGGGGGATGGGGTCCCCGGGGCAAAGGAGGCCTGAGGAGGGGGCCACACAGCCCCCTCCTTAAAAATTAATTTAAAAGTGTGGCCATGCCCCGGGGGATGGGGTCCCCGGGGCAGGATTCGGCCACGGGAGGGGGGCCACGCGGCCCCCTTCCCGTTTAATTAAAAAATAAAAAATAAAAAGGGGGTAAGGCCCTGGGGATGGGGTCCCCAGGGCCCAAAAATAGGAAAAAGGAAGGGGGGCCATACAGCCCCCCTTCAGGGAAGGGAAAAAATAAAAATAAAAAAATAACGATCGGGCCCGCAGGCCCCGCCCCCTTCCTTCACGATGGGGAAGTAATTCCCCTTCAATACTGGGGGTCCCTGGGGGCCAACTAGCCCACCAGGATCCTCCAGTATGCGCCAGGGGGCTGCCTTGCAGAGAGGTGTACAGAGGCCACGCCCCTTTTTACACCTCTCTGCAACGCAGCTCTGTGGCGCTTAATGGAGGTAGCTGGTGGGCTAGTTGCACCCCAGGGACCCTCAGGATTCAAGGGGAGTTAATCCCCCGACTTAAAACGCGCCAAGGGGCGCGTTTGCACAGTGGTGAAGGGAGGGGGCGGGGCCTCAGGTGACATGTGTGCAAACAGGCCCCGTGGCGCGTTTTAAGATGGGGAATTAAATCCCCTTCAATCCTGAGGGTCCCTGGGGGCCAACTAGCCCAACAGGTACATCCAGAAAGCGCCACAGAGCTGCGTTGCAGAGAGGTGTAAAAAGGGGTGTGGCCTCTACACGTCTCTGCAACGCAGCCCCCTGGCGCATACTGGAGGTTCCTGGTGGGCTAGTTGGCCCCTAGGGACCCTCATGATTCAAGGGGACTTAATCCCCCAACTTAAAACGCGCCACGGGGCGCGTTTGCACAGATGTCACCTCAGGCCCCGCCCCCTCCCTTCACCATTGTGCAAATATTCGTCTAAAATCTGCCGAACTACGAATTCCGATTTACTCACCTGTTATCAGGAGAGACCTCAGTGCTGCATCTTTCAGCCCAGTACTAATCCTGAAAAGTAATTTTAACCGTACTTACCAGTAAGTTGAATTTCCTTCCATAGGATATCATTGCCTGCTTTTTGCTGAAAAAGTTTCTAAGTGTTGAATTTTGAAACATACAAATATTCCTCTAAAATCAGCCGAAATCCGAATTCCGATTTACTCACCTGTTATAAGGAGAGACCTCAGTGCTGTATCTTTCAGCCCAGTACTGGTCCTGAAAAGTAATTTTAACCGTACTTACCAGGAACTTGAATTTCCTTCCATAGGCTAACATTGACTGGTTTCACTTGGAAATTCTTCTAAGTGTGGAGTTTTGGAACTTTAAAATATTCCTCTAAAATCAACCAAAGTACGAATTCCAATTTACTCACCTGTTATCAGGAGAGAACCCAGTGCTGCATCTTTTAGCCCAGCACTGACCCTGAAAAGTAATTTTAACCGTACTTACCAGTAACTTATATTTTCTTCCATAGGAATCCATTGTCTGGTTTTCAGCAGATAAGTTTCAAAGTGTCGATTTTCACAAACTACAAATATTCCTTAAAAATCGCCTGTATGACTTAAACGCATTCTTTCAACTGTTTACAGGAGATGCACCAGTGCTGGATCCAGGATCCAACACTGAGTAAGAAAAAGTAACGATAACAGTTTTTACCTGCTAAGTGAATTTCCTTCCATAGGATAACATTGGTGATTCTATGAGAAAAAGTTTCTAAGTGTCTACTTTTAAAATACAATAATATTCCTTAAAAATCACGACTGTAACCAAAACGCTTTTACTCAACTGTTTACAGGAGATGTCCCAGGACTGAATCTAGGATCCAGTCCTGTGGTTAGAAAAGTAATCCATAAAGTAACTAATTGCATTTAACTAGAAATTCACATTGAGCTTAATGTTGCATTGTGTTTGAAAATGTGTTGCCCATTGCAACAACTGTAACTACTGTACTTAAAAGTCTATTGCCTATGTGCAAAGTATTTAAACTAAAGTAATTCATTCTGAGAAAGTATTTTTTGTAATGTAATGTATAATGTAATTACAATGTAATTTAAAAAATAAAATATGTAAAAAAAAATGTTTCTAAAAATTTAGTAAATCAGTATGAAAAAAATTAATATAACAATTAATACATTTAAAAATTGTCATTTACAAAACCTTTGAAATTCACTGAAAAAACCGTAGGTTTCAGACATGTTATAGTTAGGAATTAGCATTTAAAAAACCTTTGAAATTCACTGAAAAAACCATAGGTTTCAGATATGTTATAGTTAGAAATTAGCATTTAAAAAACCTTTGAAATTCACTGAAAAAACCATAGGTTTTAGGGACAGTTATAGTTAGTTGGACATTGCACTTGTACAAAACCCGTGAAATTCCCCCGTTATAGTTAGTTCAGCTAACTATAACTCGCGCCCCGCAATGCACTGCTGATGACGTCACATATTACATCACTCATGACATGGTCAGTGACATCACTGATGACATCACTGATGACATCTCAAATGACATCACTGATGACATCATCCACGTGATAATCTGATGCAGCTCTTCACACCCTAATATAACCTTTGATACACCCAATCTAAATTACAGACTGCCATTCGCAAAACCATAGACACTCCAACACCAATAACTACATACCCACTCACTGATTCTTAGGTCTACACACACACATCCACTCACTCACCCGTACAGTCACTCATACTTATGGTCACTCAGTACAGGACTATCATATGCACTCTTACTCCTATATAGACACTCAAACACCGCCACTCATCCATAGAGGTACTCACACACCTAGTCAGTCATGCAAATAATTAAACACACTGCCATTTACTCACCTATACAGTTATACACACACCAGCTCACTTAATCATACAAATACTAGCACATTGTTACGCTCTTATACAATCACTGATACAAGCACACACTCATCCATACAGCCACTATCACAATCACTCACTCTCGCTTATAGCTATTTATATACTCCAACACACATATATACTGCCTTTCACATATGTAGTTACTCACACATGTACCACTGGGACATACATTCACTCACTAACACACTCTTACACACACTTACCCACCCATACAGTCTATCACAGATGCACTCTTGAAACCATCCACCCAGTGAATCACCCACTCACACATCTATGCACAGTCGCACACACCCCATCCACACAAACACTCAGGCACCCATACAGATACTCAGACAACAAATCAATAACTCTTATAGACACTCATGTATCTATTCACAAACCCATGCAGCCACTTACACAGCAACAGACAGATACAGACATTCACCCAGTTTAGTCACTAACCCATGCATTCAGTAAGATACGTTTAATCACTCACTTATAGAATTAGTCACGCACCTACTAAATCATCCATACAGACACTTATACACCCACTCATTCTTCAATACGCCTTTCCCTATATATATTAAAAATATTTAAACTTTACAGAAACACACAGTCACTGGATGATGTCATCAGTGATGTCATTTGAGATGTCATCAGTGATGTCATCAGTGATGTCACTGACCATGTCATGAGTGATGTAATATGTGACGTCATCAGCAGTGCATTGCGGGGCGCGAGTTATAGTTAGCTGAACTAACTATAACGGGGGAATTTCACGGGTTTTGTACAAGTGCAATGTCCAACTAACTATAACTGTCCCTAAAACCTATGGTTTTTTCAGTGAATTTCAAAGGTTTTTTAAATGCTAATTTCTAACTATAACATATCTGAAACCTATGGTTTTTTCAGTGAATATATATATATATATATATATATATATATATATATATATATGAATTCTTAAACCTTGCTTGCACCCCTTTGTATGAAACATTCCAACGATCACAAAATGGGCTCAAAAGAGACAGGCAACAAAGCATTTGGGTTCCATCAAATCCAATTTATTTAAGCATTCACTTAATTTATAAGAAGGAAGAAGGGCAAAGGTGCAAGAATGGGCGACGCATTTAGGCCGGACCATTCTACCGTGCCCTCTAATTAATTACTGTGCAACCATGAATGAAAAAGTGGCAACAAATGTGTCTTCTTATCATATCCTAATGTTGGAGACATATATTGGTTATAGTACTCATAACATCATGCTCAACCTGGTCTTCACAATCAGGAGCATTATGGAAACAGTGAAAAACAATCATGCGGTAATACACTATGCCTAGGCCTGTGTACATTTAAAATACAATGTTATACATCCCATGGCTTTGATTCTAATGTGTATTAGTATCAATACTTATAGCATTATACTGTTTAACCCGACTATCAGAATAAAGTGCATTTGAGGAAGTGGTGTCAGCCTGTCATTCAATTCACACTCTACCTTGGTCTGTGCATATGTAAAGTATATTCTAAATAAAACATCATAAATACTATTTTATATGTCACTAGGCTTTGATTATAAGGTGCATTAGTATCAGTGCTTATAGCATTATGTTGCTTGACCCGAACATCAGAATAAAGTGCCTCTTTGGAAGAAGTGTCAGCCTGTCATTCAATAAAACACTATCCCATGGTCTGTGTATATGTAAAGTACATTCTAAATAAAACATCAAAATAAGTATATTAATTGCACATTCCCGATTCGAGCATGTTTTGATTTCAATACAAGCATCATATTACTCAACCCAACCATCATAGTAAAGTGCATTGCTGGTGAAGTAAAAACCAGTCTTCTTGTAATATGAGGACCTGTGGTTTATGCCTATGTAAAGTACATCACAAAACAAGCCCATGGCAATTGTTAGACAGAACATTACCCTATTTTCTATGCAATGCATCCTCATTGCCTTCACAACGACGGTGTAAGGAAAAGCACACTATCACATTTTGTACACCTCAATGTTCGTTTATCAGGCCATCTTGCTCAAAGGTACTACGGTTAAGTGCATACTACTTGATATACTAAAGTGCAGTATAATTGAAATGCATCACATATATTGTGCAATATCATGTCTAATAACTCGTATATCTCTCAAAACCATCCTTACCATTACTGTAAAGTGAATCAATAAGAGTGAGCATACATTCAAGGACTAAGTCATGCAGTTTAATGTACACCCCAGATATTTTAAGAGCTTTTCAAATCGTGCCACATAAATAATGCAACCACCACTTTGAATGTATGTTCATAAAGGTGGGGCACTCACCTTATCTGTTCAATCTTTTTATAAGAAAAATGTATTTTGCAATTATAATGTTAAAACTCCTTCACATACAACTTTTGCCTCACAGATAAATTTTCACAACACATACAGAGAAATCTATAAAGGGATATGAAGTTCAGCATCTGAGTTCAATCCCCATGGATGTTCTGTCCCCATCAGAATGACCTATTTTGACTCTGATCTTCTGAGTGCCAGTTTCAAATCACCACCTCTAGGTTACTTCATGATATGCTGGATTCCGTAGTATTTCAAATCCCTCTTGCTGCCATTATGTACTTCCCAAATTAGCTTAGCAATTGTGTAGGTGAAGTCTTTATTCATAATGGCACATAAATGTTGTAAGATACGCAAATTTAGCTTATGTACAGTACTTCCTACATATTTGTATCCACATTCCAGTACATAAATCACATATGTGGTCTCACAAGTGATCCATGTCTTTATATTCTTCATCTGACCATGTTGGAGCTCAAACAAGGCCTTTTTGAGACCATGCAGACATGCCTTACATTTTGTGCACTTCCACCTACCATTCCTTTTCATCTTCAGGCAACTTGATGCCTCAGGTTTGTAATTCATCATAAAGCTTCTCATTAACAGATCTCCCAGGGATGCAGTCTTTTTGAAAGTTATCTTTGGTTGGTCTGGTAACAAGTCCCTTAAAGATTCATCCATTCTCACAATTTAGCAGTTGGTTTTCAACAACTCTTTCATTTCTCGATGAGTCCTATTGTAATCAAGAATGTATCTTATTTCTTCCTCCTTATTAAGATGTTTTCATTCCTTCTTTTTGCCACCAGGAGATCCTCCCTTCACCTCTCTAGCTCTTTTCAATGCATCATCCAAAACCATTGTTGCATAACCTCTGTTTTTAAATCTTATATACATTGCATTGGCTTCTTGTTAAAATTCACAAATTTCATAACAATTGCGTTTCGCCCTGAGGAACTCGCTATATGGCACACTCCATTTTCTATGAATCCTGGTAGAGATCTTATCATCAAGAACATAAACACTTATATCCAAGAAATTCATTTGTGTTGCATTGATTTCATAGGTGAATTTTATTTTCTGTGGACTGTTGTTTAGTGACTTAAACCTCTCAAGATCCTCCTTGGCACCTTCCCATATTACAAATAAGTCATCTATGCGGGAGTATTACCTGCTATAATAGTTCCACATTTTATACACTCTAAACAATCTCTGCTTCCGCCCATCCAATTGTTAAATTGGCATACATGGGCGCAAAAGAAGTGCCCATGGCTGTGCCTTGCTTTTGCAAAGAGTAATCTCCATTAAAAATAAAAGCATTGTGTGTGAGGCAAAAGTTCATCATTTCCAACAACATCTCAGTGAAAACAGGACCTCGGTGTATAGGGGTGTATCAACCTACCACCTTAGTACCCAAAATCCCCAAACCGACTAGCTATAGTGTCTCATTCATTCTCCTCCAAAAATCACGAAGCTACAAATGATTAGACAACCCAGAACACAACACTCCCGACTCTCTCAGGAATTGCAGTAGCAAGACATACCCTTTCGCTCGCTCACTCGTACTTGTCCACAATAACAATGGTCAGAGTCACAGTTGTAGTTCAAAATGTTTATTTTAACTATCGTGCTCTATAATGCAGTATACGAGCCACTACCAGCAGCGAAATGCATAAACTTAGAACAATTAGCATTGTTACAATTCCATAGAATATGAAGGGGGAAGTCATTATATATAGACAATGGAAAAAGGACTATAAGGCCTAACCACCCTCCCCTTGGTAAAGTGATGTTTATTATATAATAGAAGATCTCTGGGCTTTGTCAGCAGACCCCCTACCTTAGTGCCTAGATGGAAGTTTTACATCATAGGAACCGCATAGCTCTTCTCCCTGGAAAAGACCCTCTCCAAGTGTGTGTCAGAACAACATGCATCCCCATAATATCAAAGCACGAGCTTTCAGTAGCGCAGCTGTGTTAGCATGTTTTGTCTAGATGCTAGGGACTGATCAGAACAGACTAACAAGGGGCATTGTTTATCGACCTTGCACATCATGTTCAGACTAAACTCCAAGAGCAGGCAGAGAACGCGAAAAGCAGACAGTTCTCATGTGAAAGGCACAAACAGAGTCTTGCACAACAAAGTCAAGTAGTAACGTGCGCAAAAGCAGCATCATGGCAGCCGTGCTCATGTCAATTTAACAATGTCGACAATGACCCCAACGGCCATATAACACCCTCCCCTTGATAAGGTCATAGTATATAGACAAAGGACCAAAACAGATTTCAAGGGTAAGCAGAGTTCAAATGCGCAATGAAAAAATAGCCAGATTGGAAAAAAATTCAAAAAAAGAAAAAAATAAATTTTTATATATTTTTACGTTATTAAACAATGTATAGTTGCACGAAAACCGTGTCTAGCATGGAGGTGGTGTATCCATGAAAGCACGTGATCCTGTCAATGCAATACGTTCCAAAAGGTCATCCCTATCATTAGCAGCAAAGAGGGATGCCATCCAATCAAGTAGGCCGAAGGAACAAACGTGCTCCTCGTAATCCGATGCTTCCAAGAGCATATCCGGGCAACTTGCGTGATATTCAATGAAGCTCTGTTGCAATCGGTTCTGCGCAGCCGCACAGATATCCCATTCAGCCAAGACTCCAAGTGCAGCAGCACACGCCATACGGCCATATCCAGAACAAGCCTGGTCATGGGCCTCTAAGGGACCCACCAACAGGTTAAAATCCGGGACAGGAGATGACGTATTGGAGAGGCATAAATCCATAGCCCATTAGAAGGGGCACCGTTGACAGTAGAATACAGGTTGCACGCAAGTGAAGTAGGCAAAGCGAAAAGTTAGTCCATAACTCACGCTAAGCATCGCTAATGGCAAGCATCCAAAAACTTGTTGCATTCGATCACGGTACAGTTGCAATTGGCCTGGTCTGTGCATTACCACAAGATGAGCAGCCATTGCGCAGCAGGAGCAGAAGAAGCAGGATCCCACCAGCTAGCACCAATATTAATGGGAATCCACCGAAGACGCTGGAAAAAATATAATGAATAACGGCCGGTATTACTCCAAATATAGGGGTCGATTCCGATTCGGGCCGGAAAAAGCACCGACCGACTCGGATCCGGAAAAAATACCGACCGACACGTATCAGTGGCGCCCGACACGCCAAGTACGATGCAAGCCGCGATAAATCCGACCGACACGTCAGGAAACCAAGCCGACCGACCGAGCCGCTCGGAAAATAGCAATCCGGCCGGAAAAACACGCGAATCCAACCGACCGACACGCACCCGGAACAAATCCGACCGAATCGTACCCGCCAACTCCAACCCGCAAAGTACGATGCAAGGCGCGAAAAACACGACCGAGTCGGACGGAGGACAAGCCGTACGACCGACACGCATACAAAACCGAGCCGAAGCAACACAATACACCGCGACCGACGCGTACGCAGCATACAAAACTGCACAAACACAGCGTGGACGAAACGGAAAACACCGTACGAGACCAATGCAGGGTCCGACTCGGTCACAAGAACGTTTCCAACATACACAAACAGCACAAAGGAAAAATCAACCAAAAAAAGGCCAAACAAGCAATTACCAAGCCAATAAACACTGGGGGGGTGGGGACAGAGAACAAAGACACACCCACAACTCCACCTATATAAAGGACACAAATCACTACCATGAGCCTTTGCAAATGCCATTTCACTGCCAGCACCCAAGAGAAAGCAACCACACACCCACAGCTCATCCCTCACACAAGCCACACACCATCAGCACACCAACAAATACCTACCTCACATACACCCAGCAAAACACACACTCACACACCCTCACCTGCACACCAACACACACATCACTCACCATCACCACCCATCACCATGCCCCCCAAGAAGAATCCCAAGTTCCTAGATTGTGAATTGGAAGTCCTGGTAGACGAGATCCTCAGGGTGGAGCCACAGCTGTTTGGCACTCTGGTCCAACAGACCCCCATGTCGCAGAAAACCAAGATGTGGGAGAGGATCATCAACAGGGTGAACGCCCAATCATCATGTCGGCGCACAAAGACGGACATCCAGAACAGGTGGTATGACGTGCGCAGGAGGGTACGGGACCTGCTGAAGATAGACTACAGCAACAGCCAACAGACCGGCAGTGGCCCTCCTGCCAAGCCAATATACCTCAGGCCCTGGGAGGAGAAGGTGCGGGCCATCCTTCCGCCAGTGAGCGTATATGGACTAGAGAACATCCCAGAGCCTGGTGAGTACACAACAAATGTACACAATAAACTGCCACAAAACACACACATCACTGTCAAGGGGAGAGTCAAACCATGCACACATAGCAATTACACAGCAACTAGAACAGAATCATCCCAAAATGTGTATGTCAGTCAGATAAACACAACACATGCCATCAAAAAAGTCACATCCAACTGTGCCAACACATGTACAAACACAACCACAACTACAGCTAGGCAGTGGCACAAATAGAACTAACACACACATCCACACATGTAGCCACCACAACAACACCAACACACAGTGAAGACCACTCAAAGGAAGGAATTCTGTGTATGCTGGCCAAGTCAGTGTAGCCAATAGCATCATGGGAGTCGCAGTCACACATATTGCCCCCCACAACTGTCCCATCAACACCACCCTGAACCATGCTCACATCACAGGGAGTGGAGAAGGACTCACAAGATGGCTGACACTGGCTACTGCTGTGGGGAGCACAAGGCCCTGCTGCCAACTGTGCACCAACAAACAGCAGGACACCACTGACTGACATCCTGAGAGACAACTTCCACTCCCTGCAATGCAAGCACGTTCCATGGTGGGCTATCTGGCTGGCTGGGTGGGAAGGGGGACTTGCAGCACTGACTATAGTCACCAGCACCTCCCCTCACACCCCCCCCAACACAAACTCCACAGTACCCACCTGGTAGAATGCAATGCCCTCCATCCTAACACAAGATCCCACAAAGCACCACCACCCTGGGTTATGTTGTGTGAAGCACAGGGACACTCTTGGGACTCTTAGCCAAACAACTGCCAGGACAACACTCCCAGCCATCCTGTCAGCACAGCCAGCCCACCCCACAGGGAAGCAGAGTCAAAAGGAAGGAAGCATGGGCATGCTGGGAAGGGGGTGGAGGCAATAGCATGATGGGAGTCGTAGTCACAGACATAGCTCACCCCCACAACTGTCCCATCAACACCACCCTGAACCATGCTCACATCACAGGGAGTGGAGAAGGACTCACAAGATGGCTGACACTGGCTACTGCTGTGGGGAGCACAAGGCCCTGCTGCCAACTGTGCACCAACAAACAGCAGGACACCACTGACTGACATCCTGAGAGACAACTTCCACTCCCTGCAATGCAAGCACGTTCCATGGTGGGCTATCTGGCTGGCTGGGTGGGAAGGGGGACTTGCAGCACTGACTATAGTCACCAGCACCTCCCCTCACACCCCCCCAACACAAACTCCACAGTACCCACCTGGTAGAATGCAATGCCCTCCATCCTAACACAAGATCCCACAAAGCACCACCACCCTGGGTTATGTTGTGTGAAGCACAGGGACACTCTTGGGACTCTTAGCCAAACAACTGCCAGGACAACACTCCCAGCCATCCTGTCAGCACAGCCAGCCCACCCCACAGGGAAGCAGAGTCAAAAGGAAGGAAGCATGGGCATGCTGGGAAGGGGGTGGAGGCAATAGCATGATGGGAGACGTAGTCACAGACATAGCTCACCCCCACAACTGTCCCATCAACACCACCCTGAACCATGCTCACATCACAGGGAGTGGAGAAGGACTCACAAGATGGCTGACACTGGCTACTGCTGTGGGGAGCACAAGGCCCTGCTGCCAACTGTGCACCAACAAACAGCAGGACACCACTGACTGACATCCTGAGAGACAACTTCCACTCCCTGCAATGCAAGCACGTTCCATGTTGGGCTATCTGGCTGGCTGGGTGGGAAGGGGGACTTGCAGCACTGACTATAGTCACCAGCACCTCCCCTCACACCCCCCAACACAAACTCCACAGTACCCACCTGGTAGAATGCAATGCCCTCCATCCTAACACAAGATCCCACAAAGCACCACCACCCTGGGTTATGTTGTGTGAAGCACAGGGACACTCTTGGGACTCTTAGCCAAACAACTGCCAGGACAACACTCCCAGCCATCCTGTCAGCACAGCCAGCCCACCCCACAGGGAAGCAGAGTCAAAAGGAAGGAAGCATGGGCATGCTGGGAAGGGGGGTGGAGGCAATAGCATGATGGGAGACGTAGTCACAAACATAGCTCACCCCCACAACTGTCCCATCAACACCACCCTGAACCATGCTCACATCACAGGGAGTGGAGAAGGACTCACAAGATGGCTGACACTGGCTACTGCTGTGGGGAGCACAAGGCCCTGCTGCCAACTGTGCACCAACAAACAGCAGGACACCACTGACTGACATCCTGAGAGACAACTTCCACTCCCTGCAATGCAAGCACGTTCCATGTTGGGCTATCTGGCTGGCTGGGTGGGAAGGGGGACTTGCAGCACTGACTATAGTCACCAGCACCTCCCCTCACACCCCCCCAACACAAACTCCACAGTACCCACCTGGTAGAATGCAATGCCCTCCATCCTAACACAAGATCCCACAAAGCACCACCACCCTGGGTTATGTTGTGTGAAGCACAGGGACACTCTTGGGACTCTTAGCCAAACAACTGCCAGGACAACACTCCCAGCCATCCTGTCAGCACAGCCAGCCCACCCCACAGGGAAGCAGAGTCAAAAGGAAGGAAGCATGGGCATGCTGGGAAGGGGGTGGAGGCAATAGCATGATGGGAGACGTAGTCACAAACATAGCTCACCCCCACAACTGTCCCATCAACACCACCCTGAACCATGCTCACATCACAGGGAGTGGAGAAGGACTCACAAGATGGCTGACACTGGCTACTGCTGTGGGGAGCACAAGGCCCTGCTGCCAACTGTGCACCAACAAACAGCAGGACACCACTGACTGACATCCTGAGAGACAACTTACACTCCCTGCAATGCAAGCACGTTCCATGGTGGGATAACTGACTGGGTGGGTGGGTGGGTGGGAAGGAGGTCTGGCTGTCAACCAAACACAATCAATGCAGACCATGTTCACACCCCAGAGAATACATAGAAATGCCCAAATAATGCAGGACAATGTGCCACACCAATATCAACCCCTGACTGTGACGACTTAGGACAATACAATGTACAGGCCCGCACCCCGAGGCACAGTCACAACTGTCAGGTGTGTCAACCACTGATGCCTGCAGAAACATGACATACATTGTTTGTGTCTCCCAAAAACAGGTGATGATAGGGACACAGCAGCAGACGCTGAGGAGTCCCAGTCCCAGGCTCAAGAGGATGCCGAGCTCACTGGCGTCGTACAGCCTCTGTCCTCCTCGGACGATGAAGAACAACCTGGCACATCCGGTGCAAGTCAACATGCTGCACCAGCAGGACCACCAGCTGCAGCACCAGCAGGTCCACCAGCTGCACCCCCTGCACCCACCCCTCCAACGACTGTCACCACGAATACCATCCCTGCCGACATGGACAGAATAAGGAACAACACCAGCGCAGTGACCCTGGACCAACCTGGGGCCATGGACACCACCACCACCACCAACCCCCAAGGTGGACCAGGGTTATCTGTGCGTGCAACTGCACACACTGCACATGTCAGCAGGGGTGGTGGGAGGGGTGGGAGACAGAGGTCGCTGCTTGCAGACGTTGCTGGTGTGCATGAAGACCCACAACTGGTACGCATAGCTGATGCGTACCAGTCCAGCACCGGAGAGCTCAGCCAGGTAGTGGGGCTCCTCAGAGACATTAAACAGCAGCAGGCTGCCCATCATGCCCGCTTGGACTCCCACATGTCCCAAGTGGAGTCACACATGTCACGTGTGGACTCCCACATGTCACGTGTGGACTCCCACATGACCCGCGTGGAGTCCAAGTGGGATGTACTACATGAGATGACGGCGGTGCACAGGGACATTTTACAATGCCTCCGCCAGATGAACAGCAACCAGTCCACACCTCCCTGTGTGCCAACAACATCTGGTACCGAACAAACTGCAACTGCCACAGGGAGGGAGGAGGACTCTGGCGGAGAGTCCCCTGCACCGCAGCAGCCTGCACTTGAGGGCCCCCCCAAGAAGAGGGGTCGTCCGAGGAGGGGAAAGTGAGAGGCTGATGGCCAAGCGCAACTCCCAGGAAGCCTGAACCTGTTCTGGATTTTCGCCTTTGTGCACAGACTGTTCACCCTGTTGATGGCAACACTACTCCCACACATTGCATGGGGAGTATAAGTTGGAACAATGTGTCAGACAACAGTGGCCCCGATACTGGGGATCCTGTCTACCTGGACTTTCTATTCATCTAGGAACTTGGGATTGCAAGATTCATGTACAGCACAATCCATCCTATGCACTATTATCACAATAAACACACTAATACACCATACTTGCCTCTGTCGTGATTCCAACGTGGGTGCTGTTATGGGGATGATGAACTGCAAAATTACACAGTGTATGCGAACTGCAACAGCAAGGACAACACAGGCATGTGAGTACAGGCAACGTGACACATATGAGGGAGACACACCACCAGGGCTACACAACACATACACACCTAGGCCATCTGACTCATTGCCTACACTGATGTTGCCAGGGAAGACGGTGCAATGCACAGACACCACACCCATTCCCAGTTGTAGTCAAGTAGCCCACAGGTGCAGTAAGCAAATGGCAGTCAAATGTGTGACCACAGACAACGCACATCACAAAGTGAAGCACAGGTTTATTACACAGTTGCAACATGCTGTAACCACTACAGATGCAAGGTAATCCCACCTGGCAGCGGGCACACAGTCAACAACTGTAGACTGAAGGAAGTCCATGGGTGTGGCGCACATCACCTGTAGGGACACAACAGCTACCAGCCTGGATGTGCAATCACGTCGTCGGTGGACACAGTTCACCAAACGAATCTGAAAGTACCCTGTGAAGGACAGAAATGACACACAGTCAAAAGCAATGCAGTACAGGACAGAACAGCAAAACTCATGCACAATACATGTTACAAGATACCCACCCAGAACCAAGTTAGCATGTCAACACTGTTGGGGAGTACAGCCCACATGTCACCACACATCGCAACACACATCCTGTCAAGTAGCCCATGGACACACTCCAACAGCACCAGAGCACCACCCACACATCATGCCAACTCACATCATTCACATGACACCTCAGGATACTCACATTCAGCTAAAGAAGTTGGTGATGAGCTGTGTGCGGACATCACCATCACCATCATCATCATCATCGTCACTGGCATCGTGGTCCAGGCCAGGATCCTCCACAGGTGGCGGATGTTGGTCATCGTCATCCTGGATGAGAGGCAACTCCTTCCGCACTGCCAGGTTGTGGAGCATGCAGCAGACGATGATAATCTTGCACACTTTCGCAGGGGCATATGGGAGGGACCCTCCGGTCTTGTCCAGGCAGCGGAAGCGGCTCTTCAGGAGACCAAAGGTCCGCTCAATCACTCTCCTGGTCCGACCATGTGCCTCATTGTAGCGCATCTGGGCAGGTGTCACAGGGTTCCTGAGGGGTGTCAGCAACCACGGCATGTTGGGGTATCCCGAGTCACCTACGGACAGACAAGTGCACATCAGCTGACTTGGAAAAGTGGGCGGAATACTACAGATCAGATCACACACAATGGCACAAAGTCAGTACACACCGACAAGCCAGGCACGCTGGTTCTGCATCTGTGCCATCAACCTGGGGATGCGACTACTCCTCATCACAAAGGCATCGTGTGCTGAACCAGGGAAACGGGCACACACGTGTGTGATGGTCATGTCTGCAAGACACACCACCAGTGCATTGACCGAGTGGTAGTGCTTGCGGTTCCTGTAGGCCTGCTCCTGGGCCTGTGGTGGTACCAAAGCCACATGTGTCCCATCAATGGAGCCAATGACATGCGGCATCCTCCCCAGGGCATAAAAGTCACTCTTCACGTCAGTGAGTCGTCGCAGTCTAGGGAAATAGATGTACCGGTTCAGGAAGAGCAACATTGCCGCCAAAACATCGCGGAGCACACGGCTGAACATGGTCTGTGACATCCCACCA
Source organism: Calotriton arnoldi (assembly GCA_963921515.1). NCBI lineage: Eukaryota > Metazoa > Chordata > Amphibia > Caudata > Salamandridae > Calotriton > Calotriton arnoldi. The sequence goes on along the minus strand of CAWUFW010023207.1, from coordinate 4,401 downwards.
GCAGACGCCACAGTATGTTGGAAGGTACCGGTGGCAAAGAAGTGTAGGGCTGCCATCACCTTCACCTTGGGGGTCAGCGCTGTAGGATACGGCCGGCCAGGCTGCAAATGTGGGGACAACTGCACTGCCAAATCCTCAATTAGCTGCCTGGTGAAGCGGTACCGTCAGATGCTGTCCCGTTCCACCATCGTTGCCAGGTCTGGGAATGGCCGATGGACAGCAGGAGCCCTGCAGTGCAGAGGAGAAGTAAGCAAGATCGTCAGTCACCCCACATATGCGGCATTGAACACACTCAAGATCCCAACATACATCATCATGAGGCACAACTACATGAAGTGTGCAGTACCGGAACGACATTTATGGTACATACATGGCCAACATCTGTCAACACGGTCCTACAGGTGGCATCAATTTGTCCCTGTTTGGCCCATTGGATATCATGATGCTGTGTCACAGTCACCCCCAGTGACATGTGAGGACAGATGTGCCCCAGGCACCACAGCTCAACGACAGGCACATTCCCAGGGACCCTGTAATGCCACATGGACACTGGCATCACCTGGAGTATCATGTGTACACCACAACAAAACAAACATGACCCCCACAGGTAGTGGCCACACTTGCCATGGCAGGAGAGCCATGGACGTCTGTGACACACACGCACAACATCAGAGTCCATGCACACACAACGTGGATGTGGAGACTGTCTCCCATTGTGCACATGAAATCAGAGACATTGTAAACACTACATGCACAAAGACTGTGGAGGGCCATCACTATTGTGCCACTGGGACACCCTGGCTCAAACATACCGTCCCACATGGGACTCACGGGGTATGTGACATGACATACACAAACACCACTGTGAAATGTGACCATGGCACATGCACAGATATGAACAGTTGCACATCACAGTGGTCACGTACACGTAACACCCATGATCCTGTCCCCATGAACACGTGCACAGCCTGGGGGTGGCTGCCCACAGGTGACACCCACAGGACAACATGTACACCAACATACACACAATAGGAAATGCAGCCTTACATGCCTTATGATAAGGTTTGGACAGGCTGTCGTGATGTAGGTGTGCCCCTCACTCCCTGGGAGCTATCTGTGGCTGGCATATGTCCATCTGAGACAGGCATGCTGACATATGCCAGTCACATGTACAGTGATGCGTTGTACTGCAATGGACCGATCGGTGCCTCCGGCCGGCCCATTGCATTCAATGTGTGCGGGTACGCGTTGTACCCCTGTGCGCGTTGAACAGCAATGGACCGATCGGTGCCTCCGGCCGGCCCATTGCATTCAATGTGTGCGGGTACGCGTTGTACCCCTGTGCGCGTTGTACTGCAATGGACCGATCGGTGCCTCCGGCCGGCCCATTGCATTCAATGTGTGCGGGTACGCGTTGTACCCCTGTGCGCGTTGAACAGCAATGGACCGATCGGTGCCTCCGGCCGGCCCATTGCTTTCAATGTGTGCGGGTACGCGTTGTACCCCTGTGCGCGTTGAACAGCAATGGACCGATCGGTGCCGCACCCATTGACAATGGGCTTGCCTGGCAACGGACGCGTTTTTGAATATTCGAACAGTCGGTTGCTGGAAAATCAGTTGGTCACCCACAACAATGTTGCAAAATCATGTATGTCATGAAGTTGAAGATTTGAAGGATGCTGTGGGCGTGTTTTGGTGCTGCTATTCCATGGATTGGCCAGATTCAGAAGATGCAAACGACTTGGACCTATCACTTTGGACACAAGGGACAGTATCTGCCTCTCCAGCACATATATGATTGCTGCATGTTCCCCTGAGAGCCCACTTGCCTGCACTACATGCTCCAGGACGACATCTGCCACTGCACTGCTGCTGTCTCTGCCCTCTGGACCCTGCAATGGCACGTACTGTGGAGAGAGCCCCAGCCTTCAGCCTTGAAGAGAACCAGGCCCTGCTGGACAGCCTCACTTCCACAGTACAGCAAGCTGTATGGGACACCAGGGGAGCAGGTGAGTGTTCTGTGCACTGCCTTTCTGAATGTGCATTTTGTCTGACTAGCAAGGCTGAGAGTCAGCACACCACTGGCTAGCAGGCTCACTGAGTAGTTGTCACCCCCCATAGTGTGTAGTGACTTGCACTGGACAGGTATGGTGCAGTGACAGTGCTTCTGAACAGGGTTTTACTCCCCATGCTATGATACCATGTAGTGACTTCTGGAAAACTGTCCATGGGCAGCCGTGCACTGCCTGGGTACACCATGTGCCCCTGTGATTGCGACATGTATATGCAACTGTGTCATGCACGGATATGTTGCATGTGTAGTAATGTCCTTATCACTTTGTCATCCTGACAGGCTTCTGCCCATCGGAAGCATGAGATCTGGAAGGACATCGTCCGGGCTGTCCGGTCCGTGGGGGTCTACCAGCGCCGGATCCGCAACTGCCAAAAGAGGTGGCAGGACTCTTCGGGGCTGGACCCGGAGGATTGCACGGGTCCAGCTGAAGCTGTCGCCTCCTCGCAGGAGGGCGGAACACGGACCCTGACCCCCCACATGCTCAGGATCCTGGCGGTGGTCTTTCCAGACCTGGATGGGCAGCTGAAGGCCAGAGAGCAGCAAGGAGGGGGTGAGTCAAAGACTGCACTGTGTACTCTGTCTAACATGTTATGTGCCCTCCTCGGGCCAGGTTGAACTGCCACAGTACAGCAGTCATGTTGTCCAGGAGCCATGTCCCTCTATTGTGCACTGCCCACTCCTCATCTGATACCCAGGTGTGGCCCTTACATGCAGGGAATTCTGTCACTTAGGACTGTGTCCTTGCAGTTTGCTTGACTCAAGGTGGGAGACAGCATCTGTTTCCCTGACTCTGTGGTGGGCATCATGGGTGGGTCCATTGCTTACACAATGCCTGTATTCTGACATGTGAGGGTAGTGTCACAGGTCTCCCATATGTCCAATAGGTATGACCTGGACAGATGAGGGTTAAGAGGATGTGTTGTGGGGGGGATGTACATGTGCACTTGTGCAGCTCCAGGACTTGCATTCCCCATGACCTACTATTGTGACACAGTGCAGAGTGTTGTTGTCTGGCTGCAAAGTCATACATCACTGAGACAGTGATGTATGACTTTGCAGTCATGCCTCCGCCATGGCATGTGTCTACTGATTGGTGATCCTGCAGGGGAGTGACATGTGCTACATGCACACCATAGTGGCGCTGGCTATCAGGACATGGGTGCATCATGGTGTCTGTCGCTGGTATGCATCACATGCATTTCCTATTTGACTCTGGGCATCCCTTACATCCGTAAACCTGTACTGACTCAGTGGCAAGAGCTGTGATGTGTCCACACCGTGTCCTCTGCACTGTCCAACTACTGTGTACTTGGTGCATGTGTCAACACTGGGGTGTTGCAATCCAACAGACACCAGACAGATGGGTGCAAGGCCATGTGGGATGTGAGTGCCATGCTTGGCATCAGACTGACAATTGACTTCTCCTGTTCAATTAGTGCACTTTTAGCAATGTACAACTAATGATGCCAGGGCTTGCTCTGGGATGTGCTGTGCTCACAGTGGTGTGTGCGTTATGTGCAGGTGACTGATGTCTGTCTGTTTCCCCATTGTTTGCAGATACATCCACGGCCACGGAAGGGGACAGCTCCACGGACCAGGAGGAGCCGGAGAGCCAGACTGGGTCAGCAGCCGAGGAGTGGTCGGAGGGACCCAGTGGCACGGAGGGCGAGGGGAGCCACACCGAGGGAGTCCTCAGCAGCATCCACCTCAGCTGAGGACCAGAGCAACTCGGAGGATGACTCCCTTGTGGAGGCGGGTGTCAGCAGCCACCACACCCCAGCTAGTGTTGCTGTCCCCGCCACCACCAGCACCACCACCGCCCTCCCATCGGCTCCCATTCCCCAGGTCCGTGGAGGCTCCCATGTCCGGGAGCGTGTCTCCTTTGGGCCAGGCACCGCACCCCCTGCCCCTGTGTCCCCTGCTGCCCTGAGTGAGGAGTCTGTGTACCTCCTTCGCCAGCTCCATGTAGGGCAGACAGCCATGCTGAGTGTCCTCCATGCGCACACCGCGCTGTTGACTCAGCTGGTGTCGTTCATGGAGGGCATCTCATCGGGCATGTCTGACCTACAGAGGGGCAATAGGTCCATGGACTCCTCCCTGACGGCAGCAGTGTCCCCTCCTCAAACGAGTCCCTCACCCCTCCTGCCTCTGCTCCATCCACACTCCCAGCACCTTACCCATCCCAGGCACACACACACTGGCACACACCAGCACACACACATCCAGCACACTGACACACACGCCAATGACAAAACGCACACGCAAGCACATTCTAGGGGACTGGAAGCCAGACTCACAGGGGATGGGGCCCTGGAACACACACACGC